>CAJNOP010000030.1:244656-294848 GCA_905250075.1 Rotaria sp. Silwood1
TTGAATAGTTGAATAGTTGAATAGTTGAATAGTTGAAACTTCAACTATTCAATTATTGAATAGTTGAATAGTTGAATAGTTGAAACTTCAATTATTCAATTATTGAATAGTTGAATAGTTGAATAGTTGAAACTTCAACTATTCAATAATTGAATAGTTGAACTAATAGTTGAATAGTTGAATTCAACTTTCAAGTTTGACACTACTGGAAATTTGCAAATCCATCTAATCGAACCGGATATGTCAGCATTCCAATTAGACATTATTCGAGAAGTAAGACCAGATAAAATAGTGATTGTACCAGCTATCGAAGAAGCAAGAAAGATTATAGCACACGTATTTGAACGAAGAGGTCGTTGAGATAAAATTAGAATATTGAGAATATTTCCCACAATACCAAAGAAAAAGATCAAAGTTCCAAAATAAAAGTTTATTTGAGAGACAATACTCTTTAAATATATAATAAGTTCAGCGTCCGATGTCGATGATGATGACATTTAGTTGTTTCATGAACAATGAGATTAGAAAACATGCCCTTTATCTTTCATATAGAGATAAATAGTGTTTCTACTATATATAGATATGTAGAATCCTAGAAACAGTCATTATTAAAAGACAAAAAAATAAAATATAATTAAGATAGCAGACATTTTTTTTGTTTTTCTGCAGAAAATTGCAACTTATATGGTTGCATTTTTATGTCATATAACGTAGTCTGCTAGGGTTTTAATTTTTCTGCCTCACTAAATCAAAAATTAATTTGATGATTCCACGTTGACAGATTTACTTGTACATGTCTAGAACACAAATAATATTAAAAAAAACAAGAAAAATCATACTAATTACTTTCATAACTAATATAAATTCAGTAAAGATATCTAGCAGAAACTCTTTTTAGTGAAAACAAAAAAAAAAGATGAATTAAACAGAAAATAAAACTACTTTCATCAAGAAGAACTCTTGAGATTGGAACAATCTTGTAGGCTTTTGTTTTTAAAAACTTTTAAACCTCTTCACTCAATAAAAGACGATGGATCTTCTATTATTTTTTTTTAGAGCACAATCTTTATCGAGAGATCTTCTATTATGAGGAGTCTTCTAATGTAATTTCCTACATATAAAGAACTCAATATTTTTTATAATTTTTTAGTTTGTTCACTATAATTATGTTTCAAATAGAAAGTAAACATACGAAAGAAATAAAAATAAAAATGAATTACAATTATATTTTACTTTTTCATAAACTGATTTTAAATTGTGTTCTTTCGTTTGTTTACTGTTAATGACGTTTAATAAATGTAAGTTCATATTTTCTTTTCATTATATTCTTCATTGTCATTATCATTGATTATCAAAGAAGCTAGTATTGATTGATCAAAATGAATTTTACTAAAGTATCGGAGTTTATTAAGGCAATAAAAACTTATTTCAAATCTTAGCCATTCAATAGAATATACATCTATTTATATATTGAAACGATATTAAAATATAATCCTTCGTATAAAAAGAAGGAAATGTTATTTTTACTCGAGCTTTTGTCATGAATGAACGTTCTCAAAAATAAAAAAGAAATAAACGAAACTTTTTTTTTTGCTTTTCTAAGTCTTTGTTTTCCATTTGTCCAGTTAATTTGATTTTCATGAAGTTTTTGATTATATTATTTTTTTAAATTTTAAGTCAAGAGATAATTTTAAAAAAATCCGATTTCAGGACTTTCCCTTCGTGTGATTGTCTGTTTTGGATAACTTCTCTCTTTGAATGCTAATTTACTATAAACTATTGCAACAGCATATATGCATATCTATATCATCAACATATTCTTCGCTGTGAACAACATCTAGTTTTTTTTCTATGAATCGATCAGATGGTGGTTTTTATTTATTTTGATTCAGAATATCGAAAATAGTCTCACATTTCATTAACAAATACGAAGATGAACATTTTCAATCGATTATGCATAATTTCCTGCAAATAAAAGTTACACACATACTGTTTAGTTAAAGTTGAAGTTTCAAATGAAATACTCAATAACATATTTAATATTTTTTGATAAAATTTTTTTATTATAGATTTTATTGAAAAGAAAAATTATTATTAAAACTGATAACTATGAAACAGAAAGTTCGATCAAATAAGAGATAGTTTCACCTCATTGTTTTTAACGATGTTAATAAAAAATGACAGAATACTTGATGTTAGTCAGTCTTTTAAATGACGTTGTCTAGACAAGAAGTTTTGTAGCAGAATATTAATATAAAATTTGAAGCATTAACTTCACATAATTCAAGTTGTTGTCAGGATCAAATTTCTATAATCGTAAATAGCTGTTGCAAAGAAAATGAAGAATGTGATGAAACAAACACCTCCGGTGGCCATTTTGTATGACTGTTCTTCAGTTGATAATCAAGGAACATTTAAATAATCAGCGGTTCATTTTCAGATAAAAACGGTCGTAATAAAAGCCATTGTCTTCTTCCATCTAATAAGCCAAAATTTTCTTCAGTAATATTTTCTTTCGTCATTGCCCATAAACCACCTAGTAAAGAAATTGAAACCTTTACAAATCTCATCAAGTTTAATTTAAAAAAATCTATCGAACTGTTTTAATCTTTACCGATTATCAAAAGAAACTGAATTTTTTGTGAAATTAATGTATATTGATTATTTTTAAGATGTAAAACTAGTGATTTGTTCAAAGGATTAATTCATTTTTGTTTTAAAACCGTTAGTTTTCTTTAACAAAAGAAGCTAAATCTTTTGTACTTAATTTATATCAAATCTATTTCAAATTTAAAACAAATCATTTGTTTCCATAGATTATGAAATAAGATTTCAGTAAATTTTTTAGGAATTTTCACGAAAAGAAAACAAACTTTGTAAGACTTGATATCGATCGATTCTATGAAGAATATAATAACGTTTCAATTATATATAGAAGTCACGAATTTTCGTATGATTATCGAGTTGAGTCAATATACTTTTGGCGATTCTTGCGTTTTCTTTTCTATCTATAAAGAACGTTAACGGCAAGCTTTTCATTAAATGATATCCAGCGCCTAACTTTTATGCAAAAGAACTTAACTAGGTTATACATAAAAAACAAAATAACATAACGACCCGAGACTAATCAACCAAATAAGAATAGTGACATCAACTATTTCATTTTGTCCAGCATCGCACAATACCAGAAAAAAAACATAATATTTTTGTAAACGAAAATCTAATCTTTAAATTGTTTACAGGCAAAAATTATTTATAATCATTTAGATTAAATGCCTCATTGCATTTCAAAGATGCTAAAATAGAAATATTAGCTTCTGTGAAACTTGAAAATTTCGATCTCATCGAAAATTACA
Source organism: Rotaria sp. Silwood1 (assembly GCA_905250075.1). Taxonomy (NCBI): domain Eukaryota; kingdom Metazoa; phylum Rotifera; class Eurotatoria; order Philodinida; family Philodinidae; genus Rotaria; species Rotaria sp. Silwood1. The sequence continues at coordinate 248,013 of CAJNOP010000030.1, forward strand.
TTGAAACAGCACACATTCATCTGGTACTGTTATGGCAGGCATACATTCTTTCTCCAGTAACCGCATTAACAGATGGATATTTTTTTTTTTGAATAAAAAAGTGAATGTAGTTGATGAGTAGCTAGCATACTTGCGATCCTATCCTTGTTAAGAAAATGATAATGTGACGTGAATGATGATAAAAATATTGTCACATAACAATTATATTATAGTGTGAGAAAGAATATCATGTTTGGTACAAGAAAAGTTTTCATGAATTTTATTTCATATACGATAAAAGAAAATTTAATCTTATAAATTAAGATTTGTTTTATAAGAGCAAATGAAAAATTTTTTGAATAAACGATTCAGATGACTTAAATTGAACAGTCAAGTCAATTTTACCCAACTTTCAAGTTTAAGTCATGATTCTGACTCTATATAGGTCTACTTTAAAACAGTGAAAATCTTTCTTTAGATTCTTCAGATGACGATAAGAGAAAAGTTTTTTGTTTCGGAACATGACTAGATGTCTAGAAGATTGGTATTTTAAATGAAAATTTCTCGAGTTCTCTATCTTGCCGAACATTTCGCCATCAATATAGTTCGGACTGAAGAGACTATCTGATCTGATGTTTTTGGATTTTTTTCTTATATTGTCATCATTTTTATATAGGCTTATGCTAAAAGAACTTATTCTGAAATATATAACTCTTGCAGAGAATCAAATTCAAATGAAAGGTAGACATATTCCATTTCGTTTGATATTATTTTTATAGTTATTTCCTGGTTACATCTATGGATTATTTGTTATTTTCTCACTGTAATCAGTAATATGATATATAAATATTTTAAACATAGACTTAAATTGATATAACCTAAGAAAAATATTTCTTTTACAAATAACAAAAAAATTTATCAAAGTAAAATACATGTGTATTAGTATGATGCAAGTCAGTTGTGTCATAACAAAATAAAAACGTTCAGAAGAAAATATATTTTAAAGCGTCATAATGACTAATAATTCGATCAAGTCGCCTTGTTAACAACTCTCATAGATTCCTTAAATGACAGTTACTACAGCTTTCTCTATATTGAAATCAGTAGTATCAATAAATTATAGATAACAAATATAACAATTTGAGACTACATGAGTCTAATACATATTCATTATTGCTTGCATGGACAAGGTTACTAATTATTTTTCTTGTATATCCAGTATCTATGTGCATCATTGTTTCTTTGATAATAAGAGCAACAAAAAGACAAAGCAGAAGGAGAGCGGGAGAGAAAGAAATTCTATTGTATCTATTGTTTAATAGTTCTTGAAAATGGGAAAGAAAACTGCTGCAATCATTGTTTTATTTTTTCTAAATTGACGAAATTAAAACCATATGCTTTCCAAATAATAGTTTTACAATTTATTTGTACATTAAATAATTGAATAATGAACCTGAAAAGTAAGAAAGTAAAATTATATATGAGGTGAATTGAGTGTCGTGTAAGAATTTCATTCATTTGGCTGAATCAGTGAAAACATGTTCTCTATATTTTTTTAAAAAGTAAATCTTAAAAGTGATAAATACGACTGGTGTTCCTTGAGTAATTTTTTCAACAGAAAAAAACTTGACTGTAATCATCGGTAGTATCAGCAATCAAAGATGACATCTATTGATAGAACAACTTATTTTGTTATTCCTATAATAGCCAATCAAGATCAACATAACATAACCTGTGCTAGCATCTCCAATAATTCTCGTTCGAAATAAATCAAATAGTTCTATCTTGTTAAGTTTCAACAAAAATAGCAATAAGTAGAGAAAAATACGAATATAACCAGAAGATCGATAATTGATACAACTTAAGTTATTCATAGTTTCATCTTTATGAGCATATTTTATGTTTTTTTTTTTTATTTGTTCTAGATAAATGTTTCGTCTCGTTGCCACACGTATTATATCTACTGGTAGAATACAAATAAAGTTTCCAGGATGTTTATCTTATTCATCTCGGCGTTTTCTACAAAATTCTACATCTCAATCGAATGATCATCTTGTTACATCAACAATTTCATCAGTTGATACAAACAAAAGTGAAGAATCTAGTCAAAAGAAGTATGTTTCTTTAACTACGAATAAAGTTTTCATTGAAGGTTTCATGTATATTTTATTAACCAAGATTTATCGTTTTTGTTTTAGTAAATCAGCATCTCTACCAAAAATTTATACGCGTAAAGGCGATCGAGGTACATCATCTCTTTTAAGTTCTGGTACAAATCGTTTATCAAAAGATTCATTAGTATTTAATGTACTTGGTACTATTGATGAACTATCATCAACAATTGGTATTGTTATTTCAACATGTTCTTTCCCTTCAATATCAAAACAATTAGAAAACATTCAATGTGCTCTATTTGAAATTGGTTCATGTGTTGCTGCTGAAAATCGTTCATCTCGTTTTACATTCAATAATATTACATTAATAAAACAATTAGAAGAAGAAATTGATAAAATGACAGATGAATTACCACCATTACGTAATTTTATTTTACCTGGTGGTTCTAGTCAAACAGCATCGTATGTTCATTTTTCAAGAGCAGTCTGTCGTAGATGTGAACGTTTATTAACAAAATGGTCAAACAATCAAATTGAAGAACAACAAGAAACAGTGATGAAAATTTATTTAAATAGACTTAGTGATTATTTATTTACATTAGGACGATATATAACATTTAAAGAAGGACATAAAGAAATCTTATATCATAAAAGCAAATAAATAAATAAATAAATTCTTTCTTTTATTTTAGATGTCATCTTTAGGTTTATTTGTATCTCGACTACATATTCCTCTCATTCGTCGTTATTTAGCGACACAAACATCAAATATTAAACCACGAAATGATTTACCTTCGAATTTACAACAATCAAATGATCCAACAGTGATGCCATTACTTAATCCAAATGAATTATCAGAAACTGAACAAATATATATAAAACGATTTGAAGAACGACATATGAGAAATGTTGAAAGACGTACACGAGAACGACGACGAGCACGATTTATTGGATTATCATTTGGAGCTTTAGTTATTGCTATTTATATTTATACAATTAAACGTGTTCGACAAGAAACATTTTTGGATGATTTTGAAGTACCTGAACCACCACCACAAAAGAAAGCTACTGAACATGATTAAATTGTTCTTGTTTTTTATTAAAGTTTTTTTTCATTCGAAATAAAATTTAGTTAACGTCCGTTAAATTTTTCTTTTTTACTTTTATCTTTTTTCAATATATGATTTTGCAACAATTATTAAACAGATAAAATTATATCTATGAGAATGTTAGTTTTATTAATCTGAAACAGTCTTTTGTCTTAGTGATAAAAACTTCTTTTTTTTTGTTTTAATAAATAATACTATTACTAAAGTTACAACACATGAGTAAAACAAAATACTGTTTAAAAGGTTATTAAAGAGTTTATATTAACTATAATAACAACTGATGTTTCATTTCGATAGGATAACCATAATTGAAATTAAATGACGTTAATCAATGAACTTTTACAGTTTTATTTATGATCCTGTTATGAATATTGTTTTGTATTGATATTTTAAATTAATAAATGGAAAATATAAATTGAATTAAAAGTATCGTTTATCACTGATCTAAAATTTTTATGATAGATGCTATTCTGTGTTTTAGTCAAAGCGCAATATTTAACTTGATCGACGAAATATTCATTGAGAACTAAAAATTATTAAAAAAAAATTGTTGTGAAAGAAAACTTAACTATACCAAAGAATTTCTTTATTTTTTAGATTGTATTAATTATAATGTTTCAGTTAACATTATGCATATTGAAACCAGATATAGTTCGAACACCTCATCTGTTTAATGTATGTGTAAAATGAGGTAATTTTTTTGTGTTTATTATGATATTTTTTGTTACGAATAATATTTTTCTATTAGGAAATAATTAAATTGATACTTCAACGTCAATTTATTTTTATTAAAAGTAAACGTTTACAATTAAATCGTGAACGAGCTGGAGAATTTTATCGTGAACATCAAGGTTAATTTCGAATTATTTTAATATTCGATTTTAATTTTATCTATTTTATTTAGAAAAATTTTTCTATAGTCGACTTGTTCATTATATGAGTTGGTATGTTTGTTTGTTGATTTTATATTAAATTCATAAATATTTTTTTTCTTTTATTAATTTAGTGGACCCATATCATGTCATATACTTGGAAGAGAAAATGCTATACAAGAATGGAGATCAATGCTTGGCCCAACAAAAATATACAAGTAATAATTCTGTATTAAATGAATGAACTATTTTTTTTTTGTTTTGTAGAACAATATTTGAAGCAGCAAATACGATAAGAGGTCAACATGGTGTAACTGATACAAGAAATTGTGGCCATGGATCAGGTAGAGATATAATCTATTCGATTTTATGAAAATTATTTTATGTATGAAATAGATTCTATTGAAACAGCTCAACGTGAAATAAATTTTTTCTTTCCTGAATTTGACATGAAAACAATATCAAAATATGAAAATATTTCAGTGAACAAATTGATATTTAACCAAGACACTCTGGAACATCAATTATAGTGTTGTTGTATTTGATTAATATAAAAAAAAAAAAAAGAAAACAAAATTTTCTTTATTTTAATTAAATAATCTATTCTATTAATTCAATCAGGATATTGTTTCAAAACATGGATAAGGGTGAGAGTATTTGTCTTCTCTTTATGCCCATTCACACTAATATTCATTGTCTCAACTCATACTTTAGCTTGTTTAATTGTTCGATACTTATTGTTTGCTAAACCTACAAACACGATATTCTTGTTCATCATATGGCTGAATTTGTGTTGTTATATCATCAGAAAAATCGTAGAAAAGAAAAGCGAAGAAGACTTTTTTTGTCTACTTAATCATAAAATTTTCAATTTAATTTTTTCGATGACAATTAAATCAACATTCGAGAAGTTCCTTTTATGTAATAAAAACACTATATTTTTATATGTATGGTCAAAAGAATAATATATAATATCATAGAAGCAAGAATAAAAACATAAAGAATGATTAACAACTTCATGAATATAATACTGAAAATATCGGCTCTATTTTTCTTATGTGAAATTTACTGAACTATGTTGTCGTTGAAAAACATCAACATCATATTACATTTTATTTATTAATCTCTCGCCATTCTCTAAAACATCGCATATTAAACTTTAAGATCTATTCGTATTTGTATTATGTGAATTTCAAAGTCAATTAATAGTTTTCAGAATAATTCCTTTAATTATATTATTAAAGAGGTAAAGTATTAACATAACAGTCTACTCTCCTGTATGAATCTGTAAATATATTTTTCTTTGGATATTTGTCTCTTTGATCATGCGTTATTAAACATTCGTATTTGTATATTCTTCGAAAATTTTCATATTTAAATGTATCTTACAAAATACATATTAAAAATAGATTCTTTGAGATAAGATTTTGAATTTATTTGATTCCTTCAGTTAAATTCAAATTGGCCAAATAAAAATACTCATTGTTTTTTTCTCTATAACTTCTTTTTTCTTTCTTTTTTTTATTCTACTCGTTCATTCTTATATATTATTATGCAACGAAGCAAGTAGGTTTTTGCGTTTCTTTCAACACGATGCGATACACGTGTTGTCTACTTACATAACCTATGCGACATATGCGGGATCATTATAGTTATTTTACACTTGATGACAACAGAACATTTTATTGAACTTTTAGATAGAATGATTTTTAGTTTGTCAAGTCTTGTTTTCAGATCATTTTTTTCTTCTTTTGGTACAATGGCTTCAGCTGTGCCAGCTCAAACTCCAAATATTGCAAAACATCTTGATAAAAATGAACTTTATCAAATTGGTCCTAATTTTTGGAATGTTCGTGGTCGTTTTAAAATTTTAAAATTAATTGATATTGGAACACAAATGTCAATAATAAAATTACGTAATGGAAAATTTCTTGTTATTGATACAGTTGAAATGAATGATAGTCTTCAACAAGAAATTGATCATTTAACTAATAATGGAGAAAATATTGAAGCTGTTATTGGTACACATCCATTTCATACATTATCATTTTCAGCTTTTTATCAAACATATCCAAAAGCATCTTATTATGGAACACCAAGACATTTGCGTCAATTAACAGATATACCATGGCGAGGAGATCTTAGTGATTGTAATATTAGAAAAAAATGGGAACCAGATATTGAAATGCGTATTCCAGCAGGTTTTTATTAGAACAATAATTATTCTTCAAATGAAAATAATTTATCATTTTAATCATAGGAGCTGAATTTGTCAATCCACAACCTGAATCAACAAATCATTTTGTTAGTGTTTTTGTTTATCATCCAACATCTCGTACTCTTCATGTTGATGATACAATAATGTATGCTGAAAAACCTGGTTTTTTACTTAAATTATTTGGTTATAAAGATGGTGCACTGGCATTTCATCCATCAATTAAAAATTCTGGTCTTTATCCAACAAGTGATGCACCATATTTATTTCGTGATTGGATGCGTAAATTACTCAAAGATTGGCCTTTTGAAAATATTTGTTGTGCACATTTGGGTGTTAAAATGGGTGGTGCACATGCTGATGTTACTACATTACTTAATAATGCTGAATCATTATTTGTTAAACTTAGTGAAAAAAATCGAAAAAAAAATCCCGGAGATGCAATACCACCTGATAATCATCCAAATATGAATGTTAGTGATAATGAATGTGGATAGTTATACGTATTTCTAGTGTTCTTTTTTTCTAAAACAAGCTATTTGTATGTTGCTTTTATTTTAATGACACTAAATATTTAATTTTGCATATCTCTAATATTTTTTATATTTGACTCAAAGAAATAGAGATAGTACTTATGAAAAACATATGATAATTAATAAGCACAAATAGATGATGTATCTGTTTGTTATATGTAATATATGATACAGTCAAGATAACAAAAGATTTTCACAAAAAAAAACATGTATGAAGCCATATTTCAATTCATAGTGACTAAACGACAATAATACAAGTAAACAATATCAGAACTTTTGGTTCATCTTCGAACTATTACCTTTTATACTAATGAGGAAAGTCTTTCAAGTATCAAGCGTGAACATCGTGACTTATGATGGTCACGGTCACGATCATGACCGTAAATGATTTTGTTTTCAAATTCATAACCATGACCTTAACTGAAATATACTCAAGTATACTGAAATCGTCACATATTCTATGTTTGTATTAACTACATTAGATTTTCCACTACACAAAGAATATAAATATTCTTTACTTACTTCGATAATTTATTCATTTTATTTTTCTCAATCAGAATAACTATAAATAAAAATGACAAAACATAATATAAATACATAGGTTTTTTGTTACAATTATCCTTAAATAAAAACATGCATATGTTACTATTCCTTTCAAACATATGAAATTAATTAAAAACAGTTTTCTTCTTTATCATGTTTTTTTGTCTTTTTTGAATTATTACTAAAGTAAGATATATAATTCTTCTCTAATCGCTTCAAAATTGTAACTGAAATATATTTCTTGATAATTAATTGTATTAAATTCAACTTTTCAAAGAGTTTTTAAACTACAGTTCAGATGTTCATTACTTACTAAAAAAAATTCGTTTCCTTTTCTCTTTCTACAACAACATATTTTTCTCGCTTTGACCCCAATGGAACCAATCAGAGCTGAACACTTGACAGGACGTAGCCAGACAGCAGAAAATGACAGAAAAAGTTGTCCTGTGCTGATTTGTACTTTAGGGTTTGATAAATTAAAATTAATATGCAATCGATTATTATACAAGAAAAAAAAACAATACACTATTTAATAAAAATATAGTTTTTGTTTTATATTAATTTTTTTTCTTTGCGTAATTTTTATCATCAAGTACTTTTTCATTGTTTTATTTAATTTATTAATTGCATCTACTGTGTGTTAATATAAAAATGATAAAAAAAACATTACAATTTTATATAATTTTTATACTTATTTATTTCCTAGGATGAACATATCATTAAAATAATAATTCAGGATACGTCTATATCTTTTTCTGTATTTACAATATTATTTATTAATGAAAGTCTAAGTTGCTCTATTTAAAAATCATTTGCAATAAATTAGCTAGAAGATCATCGATAAATTAATATGTACTTTATTAATCGAAAATCCGAATGAGAATTCTTACTGTCCTGCGCCTATCTCTTATTGCTATTGATATACTGCATTTTTTAGGGTATTTTTAAGCTAACGTCGTAATCTTTGCTAGGGACACTAGCAAAAACTCATTTTCGGATTTCAGGTTGAATCTTTTTATAGAAGCAAAGTTTAATATGAAAGTTTAAGATGATTTCGTTGTACCTATCGTAAGATATAGTTATGATAAAAGCTTTCATAAAAAGATTTATCACTTTTTTTTGAATATGACATTTATGAATATTGATCTTGATATTTTTTTTTTCGTTTTTTTTAATAGCATAGATGCTTAGTCGAAAAGATTCGACAGAAATTAAATTATTATTTGAAAAATTGATTTTTAAATATATTTACAAGATCTACTATGAACAGAAAATAATCATTCATATGTTATATTATATCTTGTTTCTGTTGACATTCATATAGAAGACTTAAACATTCGAAATCATATAGTTAAATGAATTTTTCTCAGTTCATTATATTATTGAAGATTTCTCATATACACATCTATATTGGATAACAAGGCAAATGCATATCTGGCACAGAATCCAAATCATACCATATACAATATCACAATACACAAATAAAGACTTAAGTAAATTAAGAAAAACTATTCAAACAGTCAGATCTAAGAAATTTCATCTACGACCAATATTGAAATCTATATGTAATTGTTTTCTCAAAAACTACGAAAATATTCAAGAATGAAAGATTCAGAATAGCACAATACATAAATGAGAAAGATTTTTTTACATCATGAAAAATTACCGATAAACATCAAAAACTTGCTAGTAAAAACATTATCCATTTTACTTGATCAGAAAACTAACTCAATTTTGCATGATAACTTTTGATCTCAACCAATATCGGTTTCTTCAAAAACTGTTTTTCCACATCTCAAATAAAAATATCTATAAATAATCTAAGATCTTTGAATAAATCAATTGCAATCTTGTTGATTTCCTCTTCAACTTTACTATCTTTCCACATAATTCTAAAATTGATCTCATATTGGTACTCAGAACTAGCTGAGCAAAAAAGTGAACGACACAAATGTACATATAACACATTCTAATCAAAATATATCTTGCATTCAAACTCAATTAAAAACTACTTCTAACAGACGTAACATACAAATAGACCATGCTCATTTATCTAACTACATGATTCATCAAAAAGCTACCGCTCGAAACTTGCATGATCGGTTCGATTACCCGCCATTCCTACCACCGCAAATCTAATCTAGTTCTTGCTGTGCCATTTTGTTCAAAAAGGGGAAAAAAAAGGTATCAATTCAGAGCCTAACACAAACACCAATTCCATAAAGATAACGGTGACGTAAACTGCCGTGAGCAGCATAAAAATGTCGGAAAACGGCGCCGTTTTCCGTAAGCTCGTAAAACGGTGAAAATAGTGTGAAAAACGATAGCCGTTTTATAGCCCTTTCAAGCTTTTAAAGGGTGGTTAAAGGTGTGAGTGTGAGTGCGGATGTAGGCATAGATGTAGATGATGGTGTGAGTGTAGTCTGTGTGTTAATAAGGAGAAGACCGACCTCAATCCCACACACTCACACCCACACCCGTGTTGCTTATTTTCATTTATGTGTCGAACATCGTAGCATCTTGAATAAATATGCTGCTTGAATTAATAGAAAAAAAAACTCAAGTGTTTTTTATTCAATTTAATGATGCACGAACGAATTTAGAGAGTATTAGACATGGATAAATGGTTAATTTCCTACTTGAAAAATATAAATTTCTGTTTCTGTTCTTCCTAACAGTATTATTTTGGTTGATCCTACTTTTTAGCAATGCTCTCAATAATTTGTATGTCTTCTTGCGATTTCTTCGTTTATATCCCAATGCATATATAAGAATATAGTTGCATAAAAATGAAATATAGTTAAGTTCCCTTTTTTTAGATTTTCATACTCAACGAATTTTGTTGGAGAATGTCGATTCTACAACTGGACGTGCCACATATCAGCAGAGTAAGTAGAAATAAATATTTCTTTTTTAAATTTTCATAGTAATATAATTTTTTAAATATTGGTTTTATATACGAAAAAATATATTTGTTTGTTCGTTTTTATCCATTACAGCAACGAAGACCGAGTCAAGTAGCTATAGCAGAATTTAAAGATTTAACAAAACGAGATGCATTGACACGACTTCAAAAATCGTTAAATGAACTAGTGGCAACTGCTAAATCTCATTCACAAAAAGTTTGTTTTTTATATTATTAATATTGATAATTTAATATTTTTTTGTATATTAATTAATTTAAAAGCATGTTCAATCGGAACTTGATGGTTATGAAGATTTATTTAGTCGTTATTTACGCGAGAATGATGAATCATCAATTGATTGGCAAGAAATTTTACCACCACCAAAAGAAACAGTATGATCAAATTTTATATATTTATTTCTTATAATTTTTTGTTAATTTAAGATAATTCCATATAAAAAATTAATTGAATCCGATCTTGGTAATCCAAAAGATTTATTAAATAAATTAATTGTTGTTAAACTTAATGGTGGTCTTGGTACAACAATGGGTTGTAAAGGACCTAAAAGTGTTATTTCTGTACGAAGTGATCTTACTTTTCTTGATATAACATTGCAACAACTTGAAGTAACAGTTTAAAAACAAATAATAATTCAAGATTTTTTTTTTTTGTTTCATTTTATTTAAAAGCAACTCAATCATACATATGGTTGTGATGTACCATTGGTTTTAATGAATTCATTTAATACTTTTGAAGAAACAGAAAAAGTTCTTCAAAAATATGGTCATGTTTCTGTTAAAATTTATAATTTTAATCAATCAAAGTTAGTTTTCATAAGAATTTTATTAAACTATACAGTAGTTCAACATAGAACTTTTCTCATAAGATAGACAAGCGTTTCAGTACCCAATAAACGACATTTTACTGGTTTCAAAACACATCGATCACATTCCTTATTTTATGATACTAAACTGTATAATGACTTTATATAATATATCTATTATAGAAGAACTAAGTATTCAGAAAAATGATGATGTATCAAAGTTGACTTCTTATTGATTTCAATTAGTTATGAAAATAGTATCGAGTCTGATAAGACTCATACGATGTTAGATGACACAGATATTATAAGATCCGCTTAGTGGATATCAATTCTTTCTATATAAAATAAATGATGCCATATGCTCTTGTATATACTTGGAAAGTTAATGCTCAATTGAAAACTGTGGTTAGTCAAAGAGTGAATTCGAATTTAATATAATTTTCAGAGACGATTTTAGTTTAATGCACCAATCGAATAAGAATAGGGTTCAATAATCGAAATGCCAGATGCACACTCGATACCCATGTAAAGAAAAAAAGAACTTCTTCTATAATCATACGATTTTCAATCAAAAATTAAAGAAGAAATAATCAGAAAATCATCATTAAATTGACCGAAATAATCGATTTGATGATTCTTTCTTCTGATTACTGAAGAAAGTTCTTTTACATGGATAAATACATATTTTCAATATAGTGAACTATACAAAAATATCATGAGTTCATCAATAATTGTCAATGAGATACAAAACCGACGTTTTGTTTGGTAAATACGTAAGAGAATTACGCGCTTCGCTTACATTACAGGAGCCATTTCTTAATTCTGATTGATGCATTAAATTCATCAGTGTAAACTTGATTCAAAAATAATACCAAATTGTCTTTCTAGTATTGACAAGGCCTGTGTAGGTTTTTAAAGGACGATTTACTTCATTTGCTACTTTAGGTATTTTTAAGCTCTATTGTATACTGCAGATATCTTGATAGATAACGTCACCTATAAACATCTTTAAGGTATAGAATAAAACTTGGTAATCAAAGAGCTACGGATCCAGGTTTTAACGGAACCAGACCCAAAGTTTTTCCATCTATATCTTCCATTCTATGTGCACATAAGCAAGTGAAGAATCAAGTTTTTAGCTATTTCATGGTTACTCTCAGCAGAAAAAAACGCGGAAAGGACTCATGATTCCCTATTGTTGATCTTTGTATCATTAACTCGAGGAAGTCTTCCTTTCAAGACCTCTACATGTCCCATTTCTTTGATGAACACCTTTTAATTATCTCAGAACTTTAATATTTTAACAAATAACTGAAAAATTATTATTAAGATATCCACGTATTGATCGCGAAACTTTATTACCAGTGGCAACAAGTATTGATCATTCAAATAATGCATATTGGTATCCACCTGGTCATGGTGATGTTTATCAATCATTTTATCAATCGGGTTTACTTGATCAATTTATTGAACAAGGAAAAGAATATATGTTTTTAAGTAATATTGATAATCTTGGTGCCACTGTTGATTTACGTAAGATCAATCTTTTAATTTTATTTGTTTCTATTTAATATATTTAAACGAATAGATATTCTTAAACATTTATTAAGTGATAAAATAAAACATGAATTTATAATGGAAGTAACTGATAAAACACGAGCTGATGTTAAAGTAAGAATAAAGTATTTTCTAATATGGAATTGATTGTTTTTATTGATAAATAGGGTGGAACACTAATTGAATATCAAGGAAAATTACGATTACTTGAAATTGCTCAAGTACCAAAAGATTATGTTGATGAATTTAAAAGTGTCAATAAATTCCGGTAATAGGAAAAACAAAACATAATAACTAAATTATTCAAATTGTTTTTAAGAATTTTTAATACAAATAATTTATGGGTAAATCTTCCAGCTATAAAACGTGTTGTCGAAGAAAAGACTTTACAAATGGAAATAATCGTTAATCACAAGGTGAATATTTTAATTAAATAATAATAAAAAAACTGAATATTATTTCTTTAAAGACAATGGATAGTGGTCTTAATGTAATTCAATTAGAAACAGCTAGTGGAGCAGCTATACAAAGTTTTTCAGGAGCACAAGGTTTAATATTTATAGTAATAATAATATTTATAAACAAATGTTTCTATTAGGTATTAATGTTCCACGTTGTCGTTTTCTTCCTGTTAAAACAACATCAGATCTTTTATTGGTTATGTCAAATTTATTTACACTTAGTCGTGGTAATTTAGTTATGAATCCCAAACGTTCATTTCCTTCGGTACCATTAGTTAAACTTGGTACAAGTTTTATAAAAGTATAGTTTTTTTTTAATTTTTTTTAATTTTATCTCACTTTATTTTATTTGAACAAAAAGGTTAAAGATTTTTTATCTCGATTTCAAAGTATACCTGATTGTCTTGAACTCGATAGTCTTACTGTAGCGGGTGATGTCACATTTGGTAAAGGTGTTACATTACGTGTATGTTTTATATCTATATTTCTATTATTTATTGATTCTTATATGCTTAGGGTACGGTTATTGTAATTGCAAATCATGGTGATCGAATTGATATCCCTGCCGGTTCTATACTTGAAAACAAAATTGTTTCCGGAAATTTACGTATTCTCGAACATTAATTTGTTTAGTTTTATCCTTATGCGCTGTCATTATTCTATTTTATTATATTTATTAGAAAACCTCTTTTAGCAAAAAGTTATGAATTATTCTTTTTTGAAACAAATAAATAAATAACATATACTATTGCATGCTTGTCGAAAAATGCTTATTTTCGTATTCATTGTAGGATAAATATAAGCATACTCAGGATTTTTATGACTCCATTTCCACTTATTAAATGGGCTGTTGTCTTCTTTAAGCCAACAAACAAACCACTTGCTTGTCAAATTAAAACAGGAGCAAAAAACCAGTGAATTTTTCAAGAAATCTGCAAATCTTCAAGAATTTTGTTTATTTAAACTGTTGACATAAATGAGATTTATCATTTTTATATCAATTCGAAATAAAAATAGATCAGAGAAATTATTAGTCATTTAGTTTCAAAAATTAGAATATCAACAAATTGTAAGTAAGGAAGTAGCTATGTACATAGCCGATCAACTATATGCATTCAGGTAAATATAATCGATAACTAAATATTAATTTATAATATAGTCTTGTATGTACTTCATTATTCATATAAATCAAATTAATTAATTATACGTAGCTGATTGCACATAGCCAACCAACTAGTCGATCATCTATGTGCACTCAGCTAGGTATAATCAATCATTTTTATTTCTTTTAATAGCGAAGTAAATATAAGACTATATTATAGGTTAATATTTAATTATTGATTAAATTTACCTGAGTGCACAGAGTCGCTTCCTTTTTTTGAATCTACAACTGATAATATCATGCACATAGCTGTAAGCCGTGCTGCGAACGAGGTTGAATCATCAACTCTTCAATCGCTTTTATGCTCAGATTTTGTGCATTAGGTGTGGGCGTGGACATGGCTATTCTCCTTAATAACACTCGTACCTACTTCACACCCATACTCTAATATGTACAAGAACTGGATGAAGACTGACGAGAAATCGAATATTTGAACATCGCAATCTCATATCTTACTAACTATTCCTCATTAATAACTTTTGCAAATAATTTTGACTGAATGTATATGAATATAAATAAGAGGATGGACGTTGTTTAACTGAAATAGTAGTTTCATTGATTCCTGTTGCTCTAGGTTTCAATTAATAGAAAGCCTGAACCAACATATGATTTGTCTCATCGAATCTGAGCATAGTTCTTTGCTTCATACGTTTAATACGTAAATAATATTAATCTTCATTAATGAGTTTAGTGACGCTAGCCATGAGTCTATTCATATCAGCAGAAAGAAGTGCTCGTTTAATATGGTTCCTTAAGGTCGCAAGATTAGTCTTCAAGTTGTTTCTGAAAAATCTATCGACGTTGTTAATTCAATGTTTTTCATCAGCACCAAATGTAGCCTATTTCACGTGTGTGTGCAGATGTGCAGAGCACCAACAATATGCTAATAATTCATCTCTGTAACCAAGAACTTCAGAGAGAAGTCGTTTCAATCCGTATGATTGCGGCTGGCCCGTATAGCCGTGTGGACGTAGGTCTGGGTGCGTCAGCGTGGGCGCCGGTCTTATCCTTAATAACACTTATATTCACATTCATACTCACACCTACGCATACCCACATTTTAGTTGAATCACCAACTAGAACACCATATTTTATTAGATCTGACAACGCTCCATTAAATGCCACTGAAATATTTCCACTATAACATCCCAATTTTGATGTAGAGTCAACGAACCATTCAGACCCTGGACTAGCTATATCAAAAATGACTTTTTCTATGTTTTCTTCAAGTCGAACCATCAATTTTAACATCATTCTTCGACAAAGCTGATCATACTGCACCAGGTGCTGCTGGAATATTTCACCTACAAGATCTACTTTTTGAGTAAGAGACAATATAGCATTCGATCCCTATATTTTCACTATTAAAATTCTTATAAATTTTTTCTTATTACTTTTAGACTTAAATAATCAAAGTAAACAATGTGATACGATAGATTTGCTAACACAGCGTCAAGTGCTGCACAAATCTTTGGTCTATAATGTCTAGTTTTTGAGTTACAGTTAATATATCCATATTGGTCCTATATTTTCGCTATGAAAAATCGATAAAAATTTTTTTTTCCTTATTTTTCAAGTCGAATCATCAATTAAAACATTGTATTTTCTATAGATCTCATCAAGATGCATCACCTACTGCTCAAATATTTAGTCTGCAACATCTACTTGTTGAGTTGAAGTCAATGTATTCATAGCATCACTATTTTTTCATTATAAAAAAATGGGATGTGAGTGTCAATTCGAAGAAAAACAACACTCGTATCCACGCACACACCCTCTTGTGCATTAGTAAAAAACTAATGACAACTACTTTTTATTTTATTGAATTATAATTAGTTGTATGTGGTCGCACCTCATTAAAGAAAAAGTAATAGGCTATTATTATTTTCGAATGGGGATTTTTCTTCAATATAGCTTTGCTTAACCTGGTACTTACGGCTTTTGAATTTGCAGCGTTACGGTTAACAACCAAGGGTTAAGATTTGAATGAAACTGAATTTCAGTTGACGAAAAGTTTCAATGATTTACACTTGTTACAAATACTCAAAGATATCAAAACAAAAAATAATACAATTGTTTTCTATTTCGAAAATTAAAAATTTCTATCATTATGTAGTTTCCAATCTTTGAGAATTAAAACATAGAATATCGTTACGTTCTTTGTTACAATAGCGGATAGATTATGATCTACAGAAAGAAGTAAAATAATACAATTTAGAAAATTACTTTTAGTTCAATGGATAAAATCATATTAACAAAGTTGAAAAGGCATTCAGAGAGAAGATGGTTGATCTAATTCTTAAGAATATCATTTTCATCAAATACTTGCCAATATTATTATATAACTCTAAGTTTGACTCCGTAAAAGAAAATTATTTCATGATTTTTCTATGGATGACGTTTATGCGTATCACTTTATCGCTTGGTATATTTGAATATGGTTGAATATTAATATTTAGTTTCTATCATCATGACTACTGAAACTACTATTACTATTTCTTCTGCAACTGTGACATCAATGAACAATACATCGGTATGTATCAGTACAGTTTCAAATAAGGACTCTAATCAATACACTAAGGACAAGATTATCCATTTATACGAACCATATTTGAACATCGATTTCTTTATCTTTGATTTAGAAAATCATCAAGACTGCTAAAATTTCAGCCAGCAGTTATTTTACCACTTCTAAACTTTACTAAAAAATATTTTAACAAAGTTTTCAAAAATAGAATTCAAATGTCGAAGAACTCTACACTTTGTTTTTTGTCATTTGTTGTAACAAGAATAATTTATACAAAGTATAAATATATAACTTGTGTATTGATTCTAGGAAGCATATGAAACTGTCAGATATAATCATTTTTAAATGAGAAAAATTACATCTAGATTACTAATTTTCTTTTAAAATCAAAGTATTCCAGACAAAAGTTTTTGAAAACTTGAAGAATGATTTCCAAAAACTTTTAAGTTCTTTAAAATCAGTATGCTTCAAGATCATTTGTAATGTATTGTTAATTGAATCAAGAGAATGAGTTCGACATTATTTTTATTTTCTATTAAATGAAGTTAATGTTTGTGTGTATAACTTTTATAGCAATACAAACGACAACAATGACTACAGTATCGTATTTCTGATAAATCCAAGAGAAGAGCTTAGAAAACGAAATCCATAGATGCCAAGCAGTAGTACGTCACCAGTGTTTGATAACATAACGGCTAATAGTGGAAGTACACCTCCATACGATGGTTTCTATGATTTTTATGAAGGTAATACATCAAAAAGTATATTTAACCAACATATTTTCAATCACACAACTTGATTCAGGTTTATTATATTCATCAATTTCCTTTTGGTGAAAAACAATGAATGCATATTTACTTGATACTGTTCAAGTAACACTTATTTTTCTTTCGTCTACACATAATACTATTTCTAGTGTTACTATTGGTCCAAAAGGATATGTAATAGTTTGATGCTTTATAACAGATAATTGGTCGCTTCCTGTAAGCATGCAAGTAATAGATTATGTAATGACATTTATTACAAAATTGGAAAAGCTATACAGATGCATGGATTACCAATAATATATTCTTTTGTTACTTAATCGAAAAAAAAAGATGTGAAAAGAGATTTATATTCATGGTTTGAATAACATTTTAATATGTATATTTTAATGAGGAATTTTTTTCAATATCAATTAAATAATTTTCCATTTGAATATATCTAATCAATATTCAAACTTATTAAATTCAGTGATTGTTATTATCCAAAGATAACAAGAGTATTTTATATCCTCCGAAAAAAGTCAATAAAATTGATTTATATTTGTTTTCAATCGTTTACTGATGTTATTTCAATGACTATTCCTTGTTAAATTGTAAGTCTATACAAGACGAAATTTGAGAAAATGTTTTTTGTCTCTCATACATATGCTAGTCACATATTCTACGATGCATAGAATATGTAAGAAATTCGAAGAAACATATTTGTCCAAAACACACTTCATCCTATGCATTGTATTTGAAAAAGTCAACTTTGTTGATGAGAAATTACAAAGAGTTCAAATCAAAAGATTAAGAAGTAAATAATCAATGTCGAATTTAATATATCTTTTGATTATAACATTTTCATTATCATATTGAAGTGAATGAAATATAATGTTTCATTTTAAATATAAAGAGCACACATTTTATTTTGCCATTTATTTCATATTTTATCTTATAAACTATAAATCATCTATTGATCAAGTACATTATTATATTTTTTCATATGGCACTATTTCCAACACATTTTAAACAATATGAACGAATGACAAATTCATTCGAGTCATGTTCAGTTCATCAATGTCCAAATTTACCAAATTGCATATGCAATCATTGTGATCGTCATTTCTGCCAT
Source organism: Rotaria sp. Silwood1 (assembly GCA_905250075.1). Taxonomy (NCBI): domain Eukaryota; kingdom Metazoa; phylum Rotifera; class Eurotatoria; order Philodinida; family Philodinidae; genus Rotaria; species Rotaria sp. Silwood1. Next base: position 266,692 of record CAJNOP010000030.1, read on the forward strand.
GATCATTCGCATGAACATGAAAATCGATGCAGTCAAACTCTACCACAATTAATTAATAACATTGATAAACTTGTTGCTCGAATATCATCTATTGAACCATATTGTCTCAAGCAACTTGAACGATGGCGTGAACAAGCTCATCAATCTATAAATTATTACTGTAACAAAAAGGGTCATGATTTAATTGAAAAGACACAACAAAATTTAAAACAAGAACTTACTAATCTTCAAAATACATTAGATGAATCGATTGAAGAACAAAGTGAAATACATAATCAATTTAATCAAATCGATCATGATATTCATTTAATAGAAGTAAAACTTATTGAACTTGAACATCTTCGATTAAGACTTTGTCCATTAATCATTGATGAAAATCTAATTACTTTACAACGTATTTTTCCATTATCTCATCCACATTATACTATTCATATTAAATCTGGTAATGAAAGTTCTATTGCTAGTAATGAAAGATATCTTCTCGTTGAACGAGAAGGAAAATATTTATGTTTATTAGATCGACATTTTACTATTGTCAACGAAATACCATTTAATCATAATGGTGTTCATAGTATTTGTTGGTCATCGAGAATCAATCGATTTATTATTATCACATTTAAAGAAATATATACTCTTGATGATAAAAAACTGATACTTGAAAAATGTCCTATATCATTTAATATTGATTGGTGGCGAGCGACATGTTCCGATGATATCTTATATTTATCATCAGTAGAATGGGGTTCATCAATTCATGAATTTGATCTTCAATCACGATTTGAATTTATTAAGGCATGGCATGCACCTGTAACTTGTCGAGAAGATGAAATTATTTGTGATCTTAAATATAATAATGGTTTTCTTGCTATTCCTATCTTTAATAAACATAGGGAAGAAACTCGTCTTGATTTACGTTCATCAACAACACTTGATTGTATATGGTCAATTCGTATTCATGGACGTTGTCGTTGTTGTGAAGTTAATGGTGATCAATGGTTAGTTATGGATCATGATGATGGTCGATTTTTTCATATTTCAGCTGGTGGACAACTCTTGAATACGGATAAATATGAACATCATCAACGACTTGAAGATATAACAACTTGGGATGAACATACTATTGTTGTTTTAACTAAGAAAACAATCAATTTACATGAAGTTCGTTAATAGTGTCATGTTTAATTAGACTTTTAATGACTTAATTTAGTATAGAACTTTTAATTAATATATTCAGAAATAAATTGAATAAATTCACTTAAGGAACTTAATATTTAGAATTATAATTTGTATATTGCTGTCAAATGATAGTTTGTTTTCAGTTTATTTCTAAGATTTTATTTGTATGGTAATATTCAACTCGATACCAAATCTAAAATCTGCAAAAAATAGAACAAATATCTCGGTTTTAGAAATGACACGAAAATCTTCGATCAACATGTTATGCTTAAAAGCACATGGCATTGTGGCACCTTTAATATTAGTATTGATTCTCTATTTGTGAAGAGATGGTCCACATCTTATTATAGAATAATCGTATTAAACTTATGGATGATGACTTTCGAATTTCAATTTGTACTATCACTTTTCTCTATCGAAAATCCGAAAACTATACTCTTTACTTGTTGGCAAGATAAAAATAAATACTAAGGTAAGTTAAGCCGAACTTAACTTGACTTGTTCAGCTTTTTTATTAGTTCTTTTTTGATATCATAGAAATGATATTAATCAAAAGTATATTAGAAGAAAAAAAAGCATCTTATATGATTTTCTTCTTATTCAAACAATGAAAGTGAGAAGCAAATACATTCCTTAACCATTGAAGAACTCAACAATAAAATAATAAGTTAACATCCATCTGTTAATATTCTCATATTGATGATTTACTTCTTTTCTTTCTCGTCTGCAATAAAAAACGTGTGTATTACATTGATACTTCAACAACTCCTCCTATAATAAGAAGGATTGAAAGGATAAAAGAAAAAGGAAAGAAAAGCTTTAGTTGTCATGAAGTCAACACCATGTTGTATGTCTGATGTCGGAAAGAAAATAAGTAATGATATTCCTTGATATTTCGGTCAAGAACAAAAGCAATACTAATGAACGTATGTTATTTGCAAGAATGATGATAGATGATAGCGGCAGAAAAAGAACGTGGCCATTTCATTCTTTCATATAACACATGTGAAGCTTTTCCTGGATAATCAGTAATAGATAGAGAAACAACATAACCACATTGAAAAGAATAACCAATATAAAATACTATCGACTCATCTAGTTCCTTGGTAAGTATTCTAAACTTGCTATACTTGATATAACTTAAGAAATAAAGTAACTTACTATATTTAAATTACTTTATTAACTAAAATATGAAAAATATCACATATACTTGCAGATAACGAGATTGTTTATATCTGAAATATTTGATTCTGTCTTTCTCAGAAGTGGTTTCTTTCTTAAAAAAATGTTTTATCACCTTATATAGACCTATAACAGAACATTGATATAATCAACAAAACTACACTTAAGTTTTTTCAACTGTCCTTTTTTAGATACAAATATGTTAACTATCATCAACCGTCTAGTTATATTATTAACGATAATTATCACTTACCAAGGATGTTGTTGTAAATCGATAAGTCTTCGAGTTTATCATGAATCTTCAGGTGTTGATTGTATTTGGCAGGGTGATGCACCATTTTGTTTTATTGGTTCTGGTTGTCCATTAAAAATGACCACTGTCAAAACTGATAAATACGGTGATAGTGATTATTGTTTGATTGGATATAAAACATATTGTTGTATGCATCGTATCATTTAAAAGACTTTTTTTTTTTTTTTTTGTAGAGAAAATAAAAATTGAAATAAATTATTAGGTGTTAATTTTAGGTTAGTCTTAGAATATTCAATATATGAAGCTTTATTTTAAAACTTATAATAATCATGTTAATTATGCCTTCAAGAATATGGACTTGTATTATGAATATCATAATCAAATCAATTAGACACTAATAATCAACTTAGAAGAAAAAAAGACTTAAATTGATAAGAGTCTTTCGACCGACGAAAGTATTTTCTAATTTAACAGATATATTTTATTTCTTCATGTTCTTCAAATCTTTGAAAAGTTGAAAATTATTAGCTGAACATTAGAATAATAATTATGTGTTATAATTACAATGGATGGCTAGATTTTCCTCTATATTTCAATAGATATATGTAATGAATGGTAAATTTTTCAATCGATTTTGATCCTTGATCTTGTAAATTTTATTGGTTTGATTTTTATGAAAGTCACTTTCACTTTTGGGAACACTTACAGTAAGTCTTAATGTTGAACAAGTATTTTATTTTAAATGAGCAAGTTATCACAAGAAGTTAATCGTAAGAAAATCAAATCACAAACTGTAGAAAGAATCAAAGACTAAAAAAATACAGTGTAATATGTCAAAAACAAATATCAATTATGAAAGTCAAAAAGTAAAGTGCTCATTGAACATTGAATAAATGATCAAATTAAATTATTAGCTTTCAATCACTATGAGTATGTGTTTTTTCAAATCTATGAAATTCTAATCATTTTTCTTCTGAAATTTTACATGAATAATCTTTTGAGTAGACAATATACTTTTCGTACTTCATTCTTGCTATTCAACTTCATTTACGTTCGCATATTACTCAATATTTTAACTATCTATCATTTAAGAAACTAATGTAGAAATTTTTAATTTAAATATTAACACGAAGCCATATCTATCAACATATTCGTATATGAGTTTCAAGTAGTTCACTTGATGTCTCAGAAAAAAACCATTATTTATGGTTATAGTAGTTAATTCGACATGGAATATTCATTTTTTGAGTCCATGAAATCATTCAGTCAAATTATTTTTGTACTATCAGCAGCTACAAACAAGCCTAGACATTTTAATTAAAGTAGAATGGTTCAACTCTTCCTACAATTCCATACTGCTTTATTTTTCACAGAAATATCTATCAAGATATAACTCTAAATAATATTGTTTGTATCAATCTCTTGTTCAAAATAAAAGATATTCATCAGTATACATATCATTACCATTTAAAAACACTTCTATACTTTCCAATTGATAAGAAACTCTCATTTTTTTTCATCATTAATTAAATACTCAGGAAATTTTTTTTCAATTATTGATCACTTAACTGCTAGTATTCGTTCGATATTGATGATGAACATCATGTATGAATTAGATACTTTTCAAAATTAAAAAATTGCTCAGTCTGTTACAAAAGAGTGATCTAAAGTCAGTATTAGTATTGAATTTTACTTGTGCATGTAAGTAATCAAAGACAAATGAAGAAAAATTACCAGTGACATTCAACGAATGATCACATAAGAACTCATATGTCTTATGATATGAAAAATATAAAAGTTTATTTGTCTATACTCACTGTTTATGTGAAAATGAAAATTTCAAAATAATTCACCTTAATTCAAGTTAGAAATCAATGCTTTGATATTGATGAAAACTAATATCTTTTATTGATTTACTCTTTATGATGTTCTTTAGCTTAGAAAATCAATCAAATTTTTTTGTACATGAGAAAAAGAAAAACTGAAGAAATACTTTCTTTTAGTGAATAATTTCTGATAGTTATGACATCATCTTTTTCAGGTACTAAATCAAAGTACATGAGTAGTACAATCATAATCAAATTCAATCATGTAGGGAAAGATGCATCTGCTTATTATGATTCATCGTTTCAAAATATGAATTAGTTCGTCTAGCTTGTATCAACATGAGTCATTTATTATTGATTATGTAAGCTGTCCTTCGCTTCTCTTTTTTTCTCTGACCTGTTCTCTCTTCTTTTCTCTTCTTGGAGTAATATGCTGTGACCGATGATCGTAACGTTCGTTGAAAGTGAACATGAGACCCATAAATCTAGTATAAATTGAAGTTGTACACTTCAGATGAATCATTTGTGTTACCAATACATATCTATTCGAAATCGTTACATTTTAGTGAAGGTAAACTTTTACTTATATTGATGGTTCAATATCAGCATAAATTATGATTAAGTAACAGTTAATATTAAAGTTGTTAAGTAGAAAATTACACTAATTTATTAGTTTGATTTGTCATATTGATTCAGTCATTGCTAAACATTTTTATTTTTCATATTTATATGAGTGAAATATAGTTTTATTGTGAGGATTTAACATAAGTATTGAATAGAAAAACGAATGTAATCAATGATCAAAGAAACTGCCTTTTTCTTTGACCGTGATGATATATTCATGTCAATTACATTCTTATATTTGTTCTTTTCGTTCCAATACTTATGATTTATGTAAATGAAAGTAGTGATAAAACGGTCTTATAATATTTAAAAGAGTGAAAACTAGACATGTGTACGCTAGAACCTCCTACCAACCTCAGGAAAGACCATACAACATTGACATATTAGCTGTCTGAATATATTGGCGTTATGATCTATGCTGATAATATAGATCATACTAAATGAATCTGCTTCTTCTTCTTTTCTGTTTCTTGCTGTTTTCTTTTCATCTTCTCTGAAATCTAGTCGTGTTTTACATATGAAAGATAAAGAATTTCCATAGATTTCATTCAACTTAATTTTTAATTAGTATTCTTTAACTCGAAGCTAACAGCATCAATAAAAACATTATCCAGATAATACTATGAACAGAAACTAAGAAAATGTATTCCGATGCCTTCTTCATGTCGCATATAGAAAAATGATCCGTTGATGTCATGGAATCATCAGTTCGATATTCCCTGGTAAAGAAGAAAAATAGTTCTAGAAGTATTCGATTATCGTTTTCTTTTGCTTAATGTTTAATTAAATACCGAATTATATGTTAAATGAAACGGAAAAAAAGCGAACAGGCATATGTATCTTTCTCTCTCACCTCATGAGTCATGGCTCATGACTCATCTGAGAAAATGACCGTGAATCTGTTCAACAATAGGCAACCTACAATTATCGTCTGCATTAGGACATGCTTGATAAATAATATTTCTTCCAGCTAGAGGCAAATATTATTGATTTAACTATTAAATATATGGTTTCGAAAAAAAAACATCAGCATTTCTTCAATTCAACTTTTTTTTTCAAAGCTATAGCTCATGTTATCATTGGTAACTCATTGAATTATATCCTGAGAGTGATTATTGTTGAAATATATTGTGTAAAATATTTCTTCCTATTTTGATTTAAATTTTGGAACTGTGCAGAATTCGAGAAAATCGACTGTATTTTTCGAACGTAAGAACTGCTTAGTATTGTTATTACTACTTTTTGCAAATGTTTCTTTCTAAATGTCAGATGTGCAGTCTATTGTTCGACTATGTGTCGCGTAAGATCTATAACGTGCACAATGCTTGATAATTATAGTCAAAGTAAAATTCATTATATATTAGGTCATCTCCTATTTTAGTTGCTACGAAAATTAGTGTAAACTAATGCTAAATTGTATCTTATGGACTTCATTCTATGCAGATGATATCCTATCATACCATGAAGTTCTTGATTTTTTATTTAGAAATTCATCGCGCAAATATGAATTGTAAATTATCTCGAGCTTCTCTTATCGAGCTTCGACTTATTCCGACAAAAATGTTCAACGATGATGCACTCTGTCCATGCTGTAAGCGACCTGTAGTCGAGCATCGAGATGAAATAGGTAATTTAACTAATATATCTATCAAGATTAAATTAATCAGCTTGATTTTTTTTATGAATTTTCAAAGGGCTTGGAAAAGTTCCTTTTACATGGCAGAGTCTATTTCCACGCCTTAAACGCATATTACGAAAGAGTGCTGTAGTATCGATGATAGTTGGAACCATTGTGGCTTTCGTTATTCTAGCACTTGGCACTCTGATCAATCATTTAGTCACTACTTATGAGAAAAATCGGCAAGAAATTGGTGATCATTTGGAGAAATACCAACAAAAATCATTAAAAGTTTACTACAATCCAAATGTGCGTACACCAACAAAGAATAACACACAAAAGTACTTTTCCATTGTTACCATTCCTAATGATAACTATGATGATGAAAACTTAGGGCTGTTGTTAGGTTTAATCTCATTCTGTCTTTTTTCATCACTGATATTATTATCGGTGATTTTATGGCGACCTTTTTCATCAAAATCGGCTTCCATTCCATTCAAAAGAGAAGAACATGACGGTCAATCAGGAATCTTAATGCCTGTAAACATGTATCAATCCGTCTTCACACAAATTACTATGAATACCACCGATCAAGTCTAGAGAACACCTTTGCTATTTGTACAAAACGATTGATTGCAATGATTTTTTTTTAATGTTCTTTTCAAAAAACCAAATAAATAAATAAATAAATAAATTCTAATACAGAATTCGCCGTACAGAACTATTAATTTCATCAGATAAAAAAAGAGCAAGTCAATTTCATCGATTTCTCCATTGGTTGAAATTAAAGTTAAAAAATAAAAAAGCTAAAAGAAAAAAAAGTACAGAATTCATTTAATACGATCCATTTTATGAATAACTCTCTTCGGTTAGTTGGCAAACATCAAATTTTTGAGCTATATTTGTCGCTTCAATACTAAAAGGTGCATGTACTAAGATAACTCCGGCTAATGATTTCGATGCATTCTTATCGATCATAATTTTCAGTTTCTAATTCAAGAAGTTAACGTATGATCTAGTTATGAGAACTCTGGACATGATATTCAACTTTTACACGATTACCAGTGTTTCTACCAGTAGATGATAGCATGAGAACAATTCAAATCCATTTTTAAAGCAATGAGCAGTTTTTCTAGACAATGCGTTCTTAAAATGGTGATGGAATGTATCAATCACATCATTGTGAAAGAATTTATATATATATCTTTGCATTACTGGATCTATAGAATGTGAGTGGTGGGTTTCTGAGTGTTGTTGAAGAGAAGATTCACACCGTGCCGGATATTCTTATCATCATTCAGATTAAGAGTTTAACACTTACGTTAAGCTAATACTTGAAACTAACTTTCAAAGTTAGTATTTAATATTGACTTAATGTAAATGGACAATCTATGAATTGGTAAAACCTAACTTCAAAAGGAATATACCTCATTATACGACATAGCCCTTTCAGTAACAAGATACTAAAGTAGTATATTTAGGATAAAGAACTTTTTTTTTCGATTTTATTTCTATTTCTTTCAATAAGTTTGTTCTTATAGGCTCGTAGATATATAGTTCTTCTCTATAGTGATTGATTAGCTTTGTATGACATTGAAGGCTATTAAGAAGCTAAGAGTCTAAATTAACTCCTTTCCAAACAAGTGTTGCAATCGTTGTTAGTGTCTGTGGCACAATTGTGAGTTCATGTTCATGCCATTTTTCGTGGCATGCAGAGCATACATTGAAGTTATCACATGTAGAACAAGTATATCGTTGTCCAATAAGCGGATTCATTTGACATCCATTACAGGAAACTCCAGGCCACATATATTCTTCTGGAGTTTTTAGTCCATCTTGTGACCAGAATCGAATAGCATCTGCTCCTTTGCTATAAATATCGCTGCGGCCGTCACTAGTTAACATTTTTCCACCAGCTAATAGAACAACCAGCGTTGGAATGCCATCGACATTAAACTTTTCTTTCAGACTTCTCACACGATTTCGTTCTGAAACGAAAGAACTCAGTCAATGATTGAAATCAAATTCAATTCTGACTTATCCTGAACCAATTAGTAGTAAGAGTGTGTAATTATAGATGTACCCTTCTAAGAATGAGTAAATATGAAAGAAAAAGAAAGCCTCTCACATTTCTACACATACTCTATCGCACTTGAATAGTAATGTCGACCTTTGGTTTAAGCGGATTTAGTGTTGAAAACTTAAAACAAGATTGTATTGGTTACTAAAGAATCAGAAGATACCCTATAGAAACTCGAAAATCGAATTGAAACTATTGGATTGCACTTGCATTTCTCTCTTGTAAGGATAACCAATAAGATAGTTTCTTTTGATCGATGACAAAATTCGTTATTATTCTCTCTTGAATAGTAGTTGAGTACTCATTAGAAATGTGTTCGTTTAATGACGAACTCTGTTGAAGTCTGAAATTAAATTTGGTAAGGATGAAATTATTGTGAATCGTTGAAGTCGATCGAGAAGATAAAAGCCTTACAATAGCTTATTTTCCTGTTGTTTTTGCTTCTATGATATTATCTTTTGAGTTTGTTCTTCACTAGACGTTCGGATTCTGTTATAAAGCTTGAACTATTTATTCAACAGTTGAAAGTTTATAAATGAATGTTTCTCAATAGAAGTAGTCGAACTTAGAGTTTTCAAAACTTCCGTAGTCCTCGATGTTTACATAGGAAGTTTCAAAAACTATTATTCTCTTTTCGAATCTAATTATAGAAAGCTTATTTTCGATTATACCTAAGAAGAACTATTCATATTTAAACTTTCACTTCTCAAATCAACATTAAGAAATTTGTTTCGAAATTCTAAAATCTGCTGTACCGATCAAAAATAGTCGCCTATCAAAAGTCATTCAATAATGAAGAGAAAGCCGCTGATTTTCGGATCTCCATAATTTAAAGTTTATACCAATATGTTTACGAACTTCTCAAAATTTTCTTGTAGTCACATCATTTTCAGAATTTTTCAAATTACTTCTGACTTTTAGCAAAATTTCTTCACACGACTCAAAAATTAACGTTTGTTATTCATTTTTTCATGTTTATTATCTCTCACATATAAACGTATTTAATTGAACTCTCGACTATTCATCAATTTGTCTGACTATAAGAATTTTCAAATATTTCACTGACATTTTTTATGATCGGAGTTTCAAGATACAAGAAGTGTAACGAGAAGTTCTGTCGTTTCTCTGTTAGTTTTACTTTAGAATTATAATTTATATTATTCAAGCACTAAAGAAACTATGGAAATTTGAAGAGAAAAGTTAGTGTAACAGTTTCTGAATACATTTATGTTGAGCTCACAGAAGTAAAATTGGTTCATTAATGAAAATATTAGACTACCTGAATAAGGAATGGCTTTCCATGGCATTGTATGAAAATATTCATCGAAAGACTTTTCATCTTCGTCCGACGACACAAAAACAATATCAAATCGATCATGTAATTCAGGCTGAACTTTCTTGTAACATTTAGCCAATATGGGAGTGAAATTTTGACACGGTCCACACCAATGAGCCCTCAAAAATATCATTGTTTTGGAAATATGGTTAATTTCAGAATTTATCTTACGAAAAATAGACCGCTACAGCCTTGTTCTCAAGATCACTGGTGGGTACTTGTCGATAAATTTCGTTATTCCGATCAGCATTGACTTCGAGTAAAGTTTCTCCTAACAAGTCACTTAATTTTGTCGCCATTTGGTATGCACTTCGGTTAAAGAGCAAAACATATATTGGTGGCAGGTTGTATTTTGTGTTTTATATAGAATGAAAAAAAAAGAGGTGCCGATAGGCACCTATTCACAATGAAAGATGTTTTTATGCCCTTCAACGCTTGGCGCAAAATGATTACGAATGAAAAATTGAAAGATTCTCTAAACATGTTTTTTCTGTGTACACATTTATGGTAATTGTAAGAAAGAATTGCATCGACATGCATCACTCGTTAAGGGTTATAAACTACGCTGGTGGTCATAATTGACGAAGAGAAGCGTCGGTTTTATCAGAGAGAAAAAAAGTCGAAAAAAAAGAATAACATTCGTATGAAAGACAAGTTTGTTTTTGCGATGTCAAGCATCTTTCAATGACTGACGATGACTCATACACGAACATTTTTTTATTCTCTTCAATTAGCATGATAGACGCATGTAAATGCACGAAACATATCCTCTTTCTAGGATCTACAGAGATGTTTCGATTTTGCTTAGTCACAAATGAGTGCCAAATAATTATGTTGGTTAGCTTCTTCAATTCAAAAAAAGAAAGTGACTACTGAATGCATGAAAGTGTAGAGGAAGAGATGATTCACCAATACTTTCAATGAAAACATCAATCAAAAGAATAATTACATCCGAATCCATAGATCGACACAGTGTCGTTTTTTTCACTGTGCAATGCGTTGTTTGAAAAATTAAAAAGTAGCATCTTTATCTAAGTCTTCTTGTGATATTTGTTCGTTATTATTTAGAGTCTGAATTCAGCATTTTTTGTTCAAAAAATGAATACCAATGAGAACGTTTGATTCTTTGAAATGTACATTTTTTCAACAGACCGAATCAGAAGAATGTTATTTAGTTGATCTGTTTCAGAGGCGGCCGAAGAATTTTTGTGAATGCTGAATCTAAGCTTCAGAGCATGGGACCCAAATGAAGCTTATGGAGGATGATATTGGACTCAAATGATGAGGTTTTATGAAAAAAATTTTCCGATGAGAGTTTGCGAGAAAAAAATTTTTTTTGCCTGAGTCTCACCTAGATTTTTCTTTTCCTGTTATTAGTGTTCCGTTTTTTAGAATTTAATAGTAAGCTACATCGAATTTCATCTAAAAATATGCAACCGTTCAGGAGTTATAACGTTTTAAAAATTTGCTACATGTTGCTGAAATTTTAGCAAAAACTGAAAACGTTATAACTCCTGAACGGTTGCATATTTTTAGATGAATTTTGAAATCTATCGATGAAATATAATGATTGTTTTGGTAAGTTGTATTTAACAAAAGATGATCCAAGTGTTCTAAAGAAACAATATTTGAGTTGTTCATTTGTTCTTGAATAGAAGAATGCAGGATAAGCGATGGTGGACAGACCAGGGAAATGACGATTTGGACAAGATGTACAACATGTTTGATTATAAATAATGGGTGGTGCAAAAGTTTTGCATTAACTTTTTTTTTTCATTCTTATGTTATGCACAAACATCCTAAAGATTTTATTTTGCTTTCATTAGAAAGAGCATAGTCTAAAGCACATACTCATATATTTATTCATCCTATATATGCTTTGTTTTTGAACAATAAAAATGAGAGGAAAGAGAAACGGTAAGATTATGTTTTTCAACATTCTAATGAATGCCTCGAAGAAACGAACTTCTCAATATTTTGTATATATATTTTTTTCATCAGATTAACTTACTACAGATGTTTTTGTTTGTGTTTTATTTTATTTATGTTATATGTTTTCATTTTTATCGGAAAACAATAGAGATAATGTGTGGCTTTGGTTGAATAATCATTTGAAATATTTATTAATGTTATATTGTCCTCACATTCTCCTCTCGTCAAGATAGTGTAGAAATATTGAAGAAATTATAATTAGTTGATTGGTTTAGTCACTGTAGTTCTTATCGATGTAAGTAAAATAAATTATAACATCTGAGCTACAATATGCTGGAAATCACACTTCACTACGTCAAAGCGTTATTGTGATATTGAGAAAAAAGCTTCATGTGGCTGCATGTTCAATCAAACATAACTATATTTATTATCCATGTTTTCAATGATGCTAAAGAGAGATGTAAAAGTATCGATATTGATTAATACCGATCAATACTAATGCTCTAATATTCTTTTTGGTATTGTTATATTTACATGAATAATACTAAATAGAAATATATTGATGAGGATTATCAAATCCAAATTTTTTTACAACTAGAACATTCTTGAAAATTCAAGAGTGACTAGATGATTATTCCTGACAAATCAGAAGAAAAACCAGAAATTTTTTTTACTAGGAGAAAACTTTAAAATCTAGGAGTCTTTTGGCAATATCAGAAGATTTGGCAATCCTGGAAATAATTTTTCTTATCCTCAAGTACTTTTATGGAACAAGGTGAGTGTGTGATTTTGATAATTCTTAGTTAAGTGTAGGGTGTGGGAAATCATACGGAACAACGTGAGTGATTGCTGATCTTTTCTGACTATAAAATAAATCTTCTTTTTTTTTCTAGCAAAGTGGTATTCAAGACTGCTTTTGCTGCTGTTCAACAGGCTGCATCCACTGTCAAAGCAGAGTAAATGCAATTGAAGAAATTTTTAACAATAATGTATTATTCATTTTTTTTAACTTGTCAAAGTTCATTTTTTTTTTTCATAATTCTGTTGTTTGTATTCAAGCACTTTATTTTGTACAGTGCTTTACTTATTTCTAGCAAGAAAAAAAATAAATGGATCAATTGTAAAGGATAAATAATCTTTAGATATGATTACGTTTGCACTAAACGATATCTGTTCTTGTTAGATCATTTGAATAGCAAAGTAGTTGATGAATAAAATCTTTACGTTCCATACCGATATCAGTGTAAATCTACTTTATTGAAGCTACTATAGAGGCAGTACTAATATCTATCTCAAAACTTTCGCCATCTGTTATTCTATGAATATCTGTCATAGGCACCAGCAGATGAGTACTTACATCTGTATGACTTCTTGTCATCTTTCATATGCCGAAAATCTTTTCGTTTTGTCTGTTAAAAATAAATATAATACAAAAGAAAATTATTTTAAAATATTTATTAAATTAAGTTTAACAAGCAAGATTGTCCGATTATAACCAGAGAGTTTTACCATGAAAGAGCTTTGTAAGTTTCATTTAAGATTCCTCTCAAAGAAAGTCAACGTTGGTCAAATATATCGATTTTGTGGTTTATAGATCGTTAGATAGAGCAGAACGCCTAATCTCGAATACACTATAGATTATTGATTTCATAAGGAGTTTTAAAAGTGTTACATAGATTTTTCAAAATCCTCATATTCAAGAAAACTACGGTTTTTCTAAAAACTTTAAAAAGTTACTTTGCGTTTTTCTCACAATGGGATTTTTTATTTCGGCGTTTCCATGCGTCCCAAACCTTTCAGCCATTTTAGACGGTAGAATCTGGGTTTGGTCTCAAAATGAAGGAAAAAGTTAGCTTTACAATTTAACAGAGCCGGATTTTCCGATTTTTCCTTTCATGTCTCGTAAAGGTCAATTGTTCTGGAAGTGTAATCCCTATTTTTCCCATATTTTCCAGAAAAGCTGTTTGAAAAGGTGAGCCACAAAAAAGTTGAAAAAACAAGATCTGTTAAATTGTAGCGTCATGTCTGGGCTACATTTTAAAACCAATCCGAGAATTGTAGCATTAGAAATAGCGGAGAAATTTGGGACGCACGAACACTTCTATTTTGATTCTAAGCCTTAGGCTAACTCATAGTAGACTCCATATTTCGAGCTGAAGTTTCTACTATGAGGTGTCTCTCTCGAGATACATCTTTTTTGGAAACTTCATCAGGATTGGATGGTCGATAATAAAAAAAAATTTTGAGGGGCCTAAAATCATAAATAAAACACAGTATTTGTTCAATCCCATGGTACTCCTCATCCATATACAAGGTCGGACGAAGTGTCAGTTTCACTACACAATATGAGTATTATTGACGTGAGGTAGACTCAACAATGAGCTAAAATTAATTGTGTAAACTACAAATATTAATTTACCTGACATTTTGAAATTAATCAGCGAATAATTTATTCCTATGAGGTTCTTGTTAACTGAAGATATTTTGCATGCAAGTGAAATACCCACCAACACATTTTACTTTTTCAGTTTAATAAGAAAGTCTTCTTATCTCTCAGATTGCTTTTGCAAGTGTGTTAGAATTGTCTGACCTTATTTAACTTGAGATTATCATGATGATAAGCGTTTTACAATAGTGCTGATAAATCACCGAATCGATCGTTGAGTTCTATCATGTAGAAATTCTTTTTGTAAGAGAAATATATTTATAATCAGTGTTAGTTTGAGTCAGGCACACATAAGCAATTCTTGGTTCGATACGGGCTGAGTCAGACCATCTAAAAGTAACCAGATTTCTAGACTTACTTTGTATTACTATACAAATCATTTCACAATCGTTCATTAAAATAATAAACGAAACAGAAAATAAGGTTTACTTGAAAACCAATATGAATCAAAACACAATGAACATATCTAACCGATAAATTATCACCTTTACCGTCAATATAATTTTCGCAGCATGGCTATATATTTTTGATGAGCGAATTGGTTTCAATGGAACTAGATTGTTTGATAGATAATTAAAAAGTTCTGTATGATCGTGATGAGTATTCAATTATTTTTTAGTTCTACACCAATAAAATCGCACTTGATTTTATTTCGAGTATTATCCCATAAAAATTTCATGTGATGGAAGATCGATTCATAAAAACCATTTGAGATTGGTATAGAAAAAGCGAACTAAACTAGGTTTTTATAAATTAGGTATATTTGCATTGAAACGATATTTAACTGAGAAATACCATGAAAAATCAGGAGAAACTCTTAAAAAACAATTCCTGGATCCAGAAGATTTTTATAGCAAGACAAAAATTTTTAAAATTAGGAGTCTCCTGGATGAATCAGGAGATTTGGCAATGCTGGTTCTTTCTATAACACTCATCATTTTCGACGACCATGTGCCATTTCTCATTACAATGAGAAGAGACATCATTCTGACATGCAGATCATTTCATCAAAATTATGACACAATAGAATTGTTTAATAAAAAGTTTTGGAACAAGCATATGCATTCTGTATCTGATGATCTATGAACAAGCCTATTTAACTGATAGAATATTTCAATAATTTATTACTTAGTACATTCTACCAAATGTATACGATAAATATTTATCATCTCACTAAAGAAAATTTATGATTGATAATTACAGCTGTATTGACAATAGCGACATCGGCCAATCAAATATGTAGTTAGTATATATTGATCAATCGATATACTATCGATCATGTTTGTTTGAGGTTTGTAACATTGTTGGTGTTGGGTTCTGTTTTTGTACATTTGTTGTCTTTTTTTCTTCTGTACTATAATAACTGCTTATTTTTATTTGTATGTACAGATAAAGTTCGATAAAAATACCTGACTAAGTTTGTACAATTAATCACTAACAGTAATAATTTTTGTTCTTTTCATATGAATCATCACTAAAATTTTCATAGGTATTTTATGAATCACTTTTTTCTCAAGAGGTCAATAATATCGCTTGTGGTTGCCGAAACAATAAAACTTTTCCAAATGTAGGCTAAGAACACATCAGAATACATACTCACTGATATAAAAAAAGCTCTTAAATTGATTTTTTTCATATATTATTCACTTGACTTTTTTGATAATTCATTTAAATACGATCATAATCATGGAAATCGATCGAAAAAATACCTTATTTATTAATTGCTAGTGTTGTTTTAAATTAAACAATTCAACCTTAATAGTTACACAAAAATAACCTTACTGACACCAGTAGGCTTCTGTTACATTTGTCTTCCTTAAAAGGATACTGATATTAATCTTTCCTGGCGTAGTAAATTACTCTACATTGTATCATTTTGTCTATGTCTGTTTTATTTAAGATTCCTTATATAACAACGTATTTCATGATCTGCGAATCGACTATTCTTTGATCAAATGTATATCAAGATCAAATATCCTCTTGACGCCGATCAAGTTCCCGATGCATATATGGTTGGCTGCACCGCAATTGTTGTGCTCATTTCTAGTGTAATCGGTTGTTTTAATCTTCGAATTGAAAATTGTCGTGAAACAATTTTTTCTCTATCAAGCACGAACATGCTACTGAACAGTAGCTTCTTGCAATGCAACATCCCTTATGAAGAATGTCGATGCTCTGCTATATCAAACAAATTTAACAATTCAATAGAATGTATCACCAATATTCAGGCTATGATCGCTCATATATCGCCACTAGTTTCATATGTATTGCAACTTTATCTCATTTACGAGCTTTTTTCAGTCACGGGAAACTATAGTCATATCCTTACAAATATATTTTGGATCATAGCCTTGTTCGTCTTCATCATTATCGCAATTGGTGCGTACGGAAGTACATGTCTGTATTATAACATAAGTGACACCGTTTGTTCATCAGGTTGTTTTCTATACATTATTGTTGGTTGTCTATTCCTCCATACCGAAATTAAATATCCTTCACGTGAACGTCGTAAAACTTATCAAAAGCGGAGATTACTGCAGAATAATCGTATTCGCGAAATTTTGACTACAGTAACTGTATCCTGATTATGACATTATTTAGTTGTTTGCCTCCGTTTTTTTCATTTTGTACAATGTGCGATCTTCATTGCTTTTCACCGTTTTGTAAATTATTTGCGCAGAATTTTTCTCTATTGTGTCTTTTCAAGAATATTGAATATGCAGGATGTAGAATGTTTTCACTCTTCTCGGTCAACTATAATATAATGAATTTATTGTGTGCAAAATTTTCCTTGTTAAATAAAACGTTTTTTGGCTACTAGATTCATCTACGAATTGTTCGGCTTTGAACTTTAGAAAGATTATTTCAAATAATATTTAAATATAAAAATATAATTATTTGATTAATTTTCATCAGAAAGTAATGAGAATTTCAATGTAGAATTTGACTAAAATTTAAACCACTAAAAATCAAATTGGAAGAGACCGATAAACAACAGACATAAATTTTTTTCTATTTGTTTCCTTCATTATAATGTACAGAATATCGTCACATTCTTATTTAATTTCAATTTTTTGATTATTTATTATAGATCTCCACCTTTAGTATGGAACCAAAAAAAGAAACAAGGAGGCCTCGGCTTCAGCAAAAAAGAAAGATACTCCAGCTACTACACCAACAGTAACAGCTAGTGCCAAAAAAACCTACAAAACTAGCAAGTACTACATCAACTGCTGCCAAGGATGCTACCAAAGTAGTTACAAAAGATTAAATCAACGGCACTTAAATTTAAACAACGAGTTGTTCGATAAATAAAACAAAATTTCTTTTTTGTTTTAATAATAAAAATAAAATTTTAATGATTTTTTCTCGTCGTAATCAATTAACACGTAAACATAAAATACGTACAAAACGAACATTTCGTCATTCATTTACACTTCGTTTACAACGTCAACCAAAATAACCACGACGATCAGAACCAAAATGAAATCGTCGTGATCATTTTGCTATTATTAAATATCCATTAACAACTGAATAGGCAATGAAAAAAATTGAAGATAATAATATATTAGTATTTATTGTCAATATGCGTGTCAATAAACCATTAACTAAACAAACAGGAAAAAAAAATGTATGGTGTTGATGCTGAAAAAGTCAATACATTAATTCAACCTGATGGTGAAAAGAAAGGTTAGGTTAGATGTAAGGTTGATCATGATGCATTTGATATTGCTAATCGAATTGGTATTATATAAACAATATTTATACAATTACAAAATCGATACAAGAAAAAAACAAAAGAAGAATTTTACCGTTTTTTTTCTTCATTAAAGTTTATTTCTTTTTTCATTTTCTCAATCATTATTCAAAATATGGTCTTTGATAAAATATGTAAATATTATGATGAACGATGGAAAGTTTGAGTCTAGATGAGCACGAACAAGATTTTAGAGAAGAATTACTGTGAAAATCATAATTGGAACCGGATAGGTTGTTTCTGTCCGATCCGATCCAGTCAGCAATCGGCCGGAAGAATTTTACAGCCAAACTGGCAAAAATTCGGCGAAAATAACCGACCATAAAAGCATCTGTTCACATAAAATGTTGGTGAAAGAGAATTGAATATTCACATGCAGAAATCCGAACCAGGAGTGATCAATTTACATTTACGAAAAATCTTTAAATCCAAAAATAAATTTTAAGAAATTTAAATTTAAAATTATAATAAATTAACAGCAAATCGCCACCCTTAATCCGAACTGGAAACTAAAACTTGGGACTGAAACTCTCCTTCATATGTTATAGCGAGGTGCGTCGACTTTTCGAGCCCGACATCGATATAAATTAGCTATTCAGATCAAAAGAAAAGTTTTTTCAGCTGTACAATCACTCATCCATCTTTAAATTTTTCAACAGTATAATATGTATATTATGACGTAGAAATTCCGCTTTTTATATGAAAAGAGTTTGGTTCTATTATTCTAGTATAACTCACAATATTATGAGTCTGAAATCATTTGAGTGACATTGAGAAGCACAGTGATGAACTCTCTGAATTATCGTCTTTATCAACGTTATAATAATTACAAGAATTTTCTTTTGGAAAATGTCAAGTCCACATGAAAGTACAGAAAAATATGGAACAACTCAAACATTTTACAACAGCTTGAACTCGAACAATGAAATAGCGTCGTAAAGAAACCAGTGGAAGAACGAGTAATTATAGTAATTCTCAGTGCTTCTTAACTAAATCGTACATTTTCAAGAAACAAATTTGGCAGCGAGATATCACTCTTTTCAGTGTTCTTTCTCATGAAAAACGTACGATCAAAGGAGCAGCGCATTAAATAAAAAAGTTTAGTTGAGTCACCAGTTATTAGTACGTCTAAGCATTTTGAAAAGATTCACCAAAAGTTATCATGGTGAATTTTGATTTTGAGAAGCGAAAATAAATGAAATATTCATGAGTAGTCTTTCTTTAGTCAAAATAGCTATAGCGCGTTCGTGTTATCGACATTGACCCAATGTAACTCCTTTTTTTTCTTTTTTTCACTTAGGTATTTTCAAAGCGTTCTCTTCTTGTGATATTGTTCAGGTATTCTTCCTTTTCATTCATATTTCTTTCCTAGTGTCTTTAGTTTTTTTCTAGCTCGTTCTCTTGAATATATCGTGATCGTTTGAAAATAAATGAGTAAATCAGTATTGATTTGTTAGATCAATCACCCGTTAACAACGATCTACTGAAGAAATAGATAGCACTAAAAGAGTTATTAAATCGAATGACATTAAAATACAAAATTGATGCAAGATATGTGAGCTCTTTCTCAGTCTTATCTTCAAAGATCTGCATAATTCTCGAGATGCATAGTCTTGTTCTTTATTCTAACAATGATTAACAATATTTTATTAGTTGAAATCAACAAACAATTTGAAATAGACGTGAGAAGTCTTTAACCTGCATTTTTGTCAAGGCTATGTTGTCATCTGATTTGAGATTTTCACCTTCAGTATCAATCATTCTCACCTGATTGATAATAAGACTGTAATCGAACAACAAATCTCATGATGCAAACGTTGGCGTGTGTGAAGAGTAAGCCACGACCACCCCCATTCATCCATCCATAATCAATTTCGAAAGGCACTTATGAATATGCTTCCATTGTTTTTATGAATAGAAACTTTTCGAATACGAAAAATGCTCGACTCAGTATATTCTCAATATTGAAGATTGTCGGAGAATGAAAAATAAATGTATCTCATATATAGACTATTTACAACAAGGTACAATGACTGGATCAAGAACGAGCAGTTCGATAACATTCTGTCGAATCTTAAAAGGATAATTTTTCGTAGTGATATTGTATTCAAGAACAGAGAAATTCAATAAAATTCTGATTGATTTACGCAAATAATTCGTTTGAATAGTCCTTAAAAAAGTGCACTTCTTGTCTTTTCATCAACGTTATAAGCTCTCATCAAGATCTCACTATGCTTTTCATCTGACTGCAAATATATTTCTAGTTCTATATTAAGTTCATAGCTTTCTCTACACTCTCTTTCTGTTATTTTCATCTTTTTTGACCAACTAACTTAGCTTTATGTCAATAAATGATGATTCAAGAAATTTATTTAATGAATTGGATGATTCTAATGATTTGTCTGAAGTAGTATCAATTATGAACAAAAGAAAACCAATTCAATGGTTGATATAATCAAATATTTCACATGTAATTCTGATGATCTATCAGAAAGTAATGATAGTAATTATTGTTGCTTCATACTTAATGATAAACGTAACTTTCCACAAATTTGAATAGTTATTTCAAAAGATAATATTCTTCGTTCAATGGTCAATCAATTTCCTCATCTAATCATAATAATCAGTTACATATACAAAAAAGAAAAAAGATATGCAAACAAAAAAAAAAGAAGAAAATAAACATCACTTAAGAAAACAAAAAAAAAAACAGTAACAAAAAAAAAATCACACATAGAAAACAAAAAAAAACACAAGCAAATGCATGGTCATATTTGACCAAATGCCAATTAACAAAAAAAAGACAAAAACAAAACAAAAAAAAAAAGATCTATATACAATAGAACAAAAAAATGTTTATGCAAACCACATTGTATTTTCAATCGATGGATTAAAATCAATTTTTGTTGTTTGAACATCATCTAAAGTAATGACAATATTTTCATCCAATGATGTTTCTTCGAAATCCGAACTAAAATCAAACAATTTTCATTTATCATATTTGAAAAAATACGAAAAAGAACTTACGTTGCAATACTTCGTTGTTCATTTGCCATTTGTCCTTCATAATCAAGATTAAGACCACGTGAAACACAAAGTGTTGCATAATGAACAGGTGCAGGAACAGATACAGATTTTGTACATCGTACATCAGTATGACATAAATAATATCTATTTATATCAACAAAAATTTTTTTTTTCACATATATTTATATTTAATTAAATTCTTACGTTAATTGTTGAATATCATCTGATGTAAAACCAATTTCATCATATAAAACTTGATAAAGTACTGGTTTTGATGTACCTTGTATAGCTGCATGGGAATTAAGATAAAAATCAAAACCATTTGGTGAAATAATATTTGTATCAATAACTGTTCCTAAATATTAATAAACACAACAACAACAATTAATTATTTCTTTGTTGTTTTTTTTTTTTTTATTAACCTGGTTGTATATTATGTGTTTGATTTGATTTTTTATCCCAAACAAAAAAACGAGTATTATGACGTTTTTTAACAATAACAAAACATATTTGAGGTAATTGATTATGACCATATAATTCTATACACAAAAATAAAATAGAATTTTAAATAATATTTCAAAAAAAAACAAAAAATTTACCTTTACATGCTCGTTGTATAGCTCGTAATTCATTATCAAGTACTTTTTGAAATGATCCATCATCAACACCAGCTCGATAAAAAACAAGTTTATTTGGTAAACGTGAATTATGATTAGAAAATTCACGTAATAATTCACCAACAAGTATATGAAGATCTTTTACTATTTCAAGAGCGATTTTTCCTTTTGGTGAATATTGTTGTACAACACGACTAGCATATTGTGTACCTAGAAGAAAAAAAAAATTTTGCCTTTTTTTTGAAATACAAAAAAAAGGGAAAGATCCAAACTTGTTGAATCTATTGATCCAATAATAGCAGCAATTGATGGTCGTTCACGTGAACATGTTATATGAGTACAATCAATACCAAAAAACATAAATACATCTGAACGAGCTGATGGTGATGTTAATGCACGCATTAATGATACAAGTTGATTAACACCACCTAATTTTGCATTGAATTTTTGTACCAAATTCTTTTCAAAAAAATTAATTAATAAAAATAAGATCAAAGAAAAAAAACCATACTTGAATATACATATCCATTTTACGATTATCACTATTTGACATAAGTCGATCAAAACGTGTACATTGAGTTACCATACCTTCAAAACAAAAAACAAAATTATTTTTCATATAAAAAAAAAAGTCTTACCAATTTTAACATTTCCAAAAAATTTAATAGCATGATAAATATCATCACCAACTTGATTAAGAATATAAATAATAACTTCACATCCTTGCATTTTAAGTTCATTCATACGAGCTAATATTGTTTGTGGTACAGCTGCATCAGATTTTTCAATAGCTGGTGAACTAAATCGAATACCATATTTTGACATAGCCTTTTAATTAAAACAATAAAAAACTTTCTCTTTTTTTTTTTTTTAATAAATTAAAAAAACCTGTGGAATTCTACTAGCAAAATCTCTTGCTAAACGTATTTGTCGATTATCAGGTTCACGTTGACTAACAAGAATAACAGCCCATGTACGTATTTCACGTGCTTTATTAAAACGATTATTTAACCACCATTTTCCAATTTGTACACGTTCAATAACATCACGTTGATCACCTTGTAATGATTTATATTTTATTTCAGGTGATGGTAATATTCTAGCTGATATCATAATCATTTCATTAATATCAATATTAATACCAAATTTTTCAAGATATAAATCATTATTAAAATGACGTTCATCAGCAATACGACGAATCATACCATAACGTTCACCAGGACGAACAACAGTTTTTTTAGTTACTTTAGCACGTTGTTCAGTTGTTAATGGTTTTAAACTACGTTGCCATTCATCAACAGTAACTAATTCCATTGGTAAATAATGTGATTGATTTTTCATAGCTGGATTATATAATTCAACAACAGGTAAATGTGGATGACGTAAACGTATATTCCATTTATCATTAAAATAATCAGCAACAGTTATTTGTTCACCTTCATTTTTTGTAAATTTATGTTCAGTTGCTGAGCGTCCAAAAGATTTTAAACGATAACGACGAATTTGATTTGTATGTGTTGTTACAAACCAAAGGGATTTTAAAATTTTTCGAACAAGTAATGGATAATCTTTTGATGGTATACCTACAATAAACATTTTTTTTTTATTCAAATCTATTAAGGATTAACACTTTTTTGTTGTTCGTAGTTCTAATCTCTTCAACTGATAGAAATACTCAATAATTATATTAATATTTGTATACGAAAACAAAAAAAAAACCTGTTTGAACCTCTCTGTTAACTATGAAATATTCTAATAGATTTGTTAAATAAGGTTACCATGTTTTCGAATATCATGATTTAAATAACAAGAAAGAAATTCAACTAAATTATAATTTTGATAAAAACAACAAAATGTATTATTAATATTTAATGTTGGACCACGTTCACCAAGTACAATAGCTTGATAAAATCCTGATGCTAAACCACGACCATCACCTAAAACAAAACAAAAAAATAATTTCGTTTTGTTATTGTTTTAGTTACCAAGATCATCTAATCGTTGATGTTTAGGATAGGATTGATTTTTAATTGTAATCATTTCCGAACGTTGTGTTTGTTTAAATAATGTTTCAAGTATTCTAATAGGATCATATGGTTTAATAGATAATTTTTTTTCAATAAAATCAAATATAGTTTTTAATTCATATGTTTTAACAAGATTAATAATTAAAAAACGAAATTTATTTGTACGTCCTGTTTTCGGATGTATTAATTGACATTGATATTCTTTTTTATAATTAATTGTTAAATTTTCAATAGAATATAAATTTTTTCCTTCATCATACCAAATAAGTGGAAAATTTTCTTGTTCAATTATTTTTTTAAGTACTTGTAAACGTTCATCTTTTCTACATGAACGCCATGAACCATCACGAATTAATAATTCAACATCAACATCAAATTGATATAATATTATTTCATTTGATTGTTTTGAAAAATTTATACGAAAATGATTTGTATAAAGTTCGACTTGTTGACCAGCTATTAATTAAAATAATAAGACTTTTTTTTGAAAATAAAAAAAGTTCTATTTTACCATGTCCTGATTGTAATGGTCGTTTAATAATTGTTATTAATTGTGAATTAGGTACAGCTGAACGAATTATTGGACGTACAAATGAACGTGAACGTTTTTTTATATCAATACCATTATCAGATGAACTTTTTGTTACAATATCATGTGAACCATTTTCAATTTGTCCATTATGAAATATTTTTTCATTAATTAAACCAGTTGATGAACATGCACGACGTTGAGAATAATCTGATGAAATTTCATCTATACGACTTGTACGAGCTAAAATTTTAGAACATTATTTAGTCAATAGGATTATCTATTATAGTTACTTACCACGTTTTGAAGAATGAAAATCTCGATCATAATCATCTATGAAGAAAAATTTTAAAATATTTGATTAATTAAAAGAAAATTATTTAAAATACCATCTGGATGATCTCGACCTTTGCTTGATAACATTTATTGTATATATATATGAAGTTATTAGTTTTAGAAAACTAAACAAAAAAAATAAAATAAATGAAGGAATATATTTATTAGAATAGAAAGATTTGTCCATCGCTCTCTCTCTATTACTTTAAAAAATCGAAATCGAAATGTTAACTAAATCGTCTATAGATTAAAATGAATGAATGACTATCGATTATTTAACCTATAAGAACGTCCAAGACGGACGAAGGAATATCAATAGACAATCACGTGTATAGAAAACAATGAATAAAGAGAATCGGCGACGGCGAACAATACAAAGAGAAATCAGGCAGCACTTTATGTAATATATTAAATGGGTAAAAATATAAGATGGTCGGACGATAATCTATTCTATGATTTTAATCGTTTTCTCTCCCTCTCTCTCTCTCTCTATCCTTTCTCTATATTCAAATAATTTGCCTAGTCAATGAACAACAAAAGCCACTTAAAACAACAACATAAAGATGAATAGATATGTAAATATGTATAGGCAGTGGATGATTGTAACAAATGATGGTAATCTTTGGATATCAGATTAAACAAACGATATTATACATATATCAAGTTCAAGGTCATACATCAAAATATAATAGAAGTTTCATTTTGAACAATAG
Organism: Rotaria sp. Silwood1; assembly: GCA_905250075.1. Classification (NCBI taxonomy): domain Eukaryota; kingdom Metazoa; phylum Rotifera; class Eurotatoria; order Philodinida; family Philodinidae; genus Rotaria; species Rotaria sp. Silwood1. The sequence goes on from CAJNOP010000030.1 coordinate 292,171, forward strand.
ACAATATAATCACAAGACAAATTTTTTTGCATGAAAGTTTTTGAGAAAAACAAATGTTTTTAAATTTATTTAAAATTTGACATATTTTTGATGAAGAAGAAAATCTTTTAATTAGAGTCGTTTTTGATTCATTGTGAATTTCATTCTAAGATGTTCTATGGAATATTTAATTATCAGCTATTCCACAATGAACATATAGTAATATTGAATGTGGTCTTTCTTTCGGCTGATATTAGATCATATTAGAAGATGGAATACCTGCAAAATGAATATGCACTGTGGAAAGTACGAGTTCTTCTAAGAAAAAATTTGATCTAAAGAGTTCTATCTTCTAATGATCAAGCATAAATTATAACAAAAATGGTTATAATCAATCTGCTCAGATAAATAAGCTCATTTCAACTATCAAGTGTTTGTTGTGCACTAGTTTTTATTAATTCATTAAATCTCTGAGAAATTTTATCAATTATTACAACTTATTTGTAGTTTTTTTACTTGTTTAAAACATAGAGATTATTCTTCTGGTACTTTTCCACCTTCAATATTTTCCATAGGTACTTTCAATGAAACAAACGTCAATAGCTTTAGCTTCATGTTCTTAACCTAAAACTCACTCAATAGTTGAAAATACAACTATAATTTTTATTCTTTGTTCTTCGTTTTGTATTCGGTGATATTTTAATATATTCTATCAATTTGAATTCGGGGCTACTGCATGTATTATTTGACTGAACATCTAATCAATCGATTGTGTTGAGCGTCGAACAAATGAATTCGATAAATAATGTTTGGTTTAATACGACATTAGTCTTTTTTATGTAACATATATTCAACACTTGATTATGGTTGATCTATTACGAATAATTTATCGGTAAAAAACTCTCATGTTTATATTTTTCATTGTTACAAGATAAGATATTATTGAATAATATGTCATTTCAAAAGTTGACACGAAAGTTTAAGGTCCATATAAAAAAAACATTCGATAAGGAAAATAAAAGTTTCACCTTAATACTTTAAAAACCTGCAAGTACGATAAAGTACGCACATTATTTTTTTGTTGATATTGTGGTAATTGAAAAAGAACGCACAAAAAAGCATATAGAGACATTTATCTTTATTCCTTCCACGTGTCGCGAGTTATTTTCTTTATGTTTTATTGAAATTTCAAAGAATTAACAACAACGAACACAATTGTCAGTGCATCGTTGTATTACATTTATCTTAGTTTATTAAACAATTTCATTGAAACATGGCTAGAAAACTTCAATGTTTAGCAATAATTAGTAGCATTTTAATAGTTCTCTTTGCATATTTATATCATGTACCAAATAGTGAAGGTGTTCCACAAATGAATCGTATTCGTTTACTTAGTGCTTCAATGAAAATAATTCGTTTTATTGTAAATATACAGTGGCTAAAAATTCGTTTTTTGATTTTATTCTTCTTCTTTTCATTTCGAATCTTTGTTTATTTCTATAGGGTAAAATATCTGAAACATTTGGTTTTGCTTCAGCATGGTATATTCAACGAACTAGTGGTCATGTCTTAAAGAAATTAAAACCAACTGAAATCAATGTTGATTTAAATGTATTATGAAAAAATTTTTTTGTATATTATTATTTTTTTTCATGAAGATTTTTCATATAGATTAAAAATATAACAATTGATGGAGTATCTGTACGTATTTATTCTCCATTAAATATAAATCATAATAAGAACAAATATCTTCCAGCAATTGTTTTTTATCATGGAGGAGCATTTTATATGGGTTCAGTTGGTAAGTATATATTTTAATTTATTTTAAATTTTAGAATCTTTGAATAATTAATTATTTAAGAAACTCATCATCCAATAACACGTAGATTAGCTCTTATGACTGGTTTTATTGTTATTTCTGTTGAGTAAGTTTATATTCATATTGTATATAAATGTAAAATGATTTTTTCAATGTCATACAAAAGATATCGTCTTTCACCTGAACATCCTTTTCCAGCTGGACTTGATGATTGTATGAAAGTAACTCAATATATTCTTAATTCAAATAATGCAGAAAAACTAAATATTGATTCAAAACGTGTTGCTATTTCAGGTGATTCAGCTGGTATGTTATCATTGTTTTCTAAAAATCTATTTATCATTTTTTATAATTATTATAATTAGGTGGTAATTTAGCTGCTGTTATTGCAATGCGATTTGCTAATAATGCACATAATATTAATGTTCCTCGTGTTCAAGTATTGATCTATCCTGTTGTTCAATTCTTTGATTTTATGCTTCCTTCATATCTAACACCAGCTTTACATATATTTCATTTTGGAAGAGGTGGTCAAGTTCTTGAATTTTATATCAACAAAAGTATAACTAATGATATACTCATTAATAATCATACTAGTATTGAACAAAAAAAACAATATAGACAATTTGTTGATTGGTCATTTATTCCAAATAAATATCGAAAAGTATATAAAGAATCAATAACTGATAATATTGATGGTAATCCTATACTTATAGAAAATGCTAAACAAGTATTACATCGAGATATATCACCATTATTAGTTGATAATAAAGAATTATCTAAATTACCATCAACATATATACTTACTGTTGATCATGATCGATTAAGAGATGAAGGTTTTATATATGCAGGTCGTTTGAAAGCTAGTGGAGTTAATGTA
>CAJNOP010000030.1:294948-310552 GCA_905250075.1 Rotaria sp. Silwood1
CTTCTCCTGCTGTTTCGGAATATGCTTTTTGTGTTGTGGTTCTAGTAGATTGAAGGATGTGGATAAATTTTTTGAAGTATTTGTGAATATACTGAATGGAAGTTGCATGAGATGTTTAGTCGTACTCATTGTATTGGTAGAAATATTGTTTCTAGTAGTAAATGATGGTATTGATAAATGAATGAATCTAAGTTTAGCACGCTGAATTGATGTGGAAAAAGCAATTTTCTGGTACGTTTGTTCGTCGGAATATGCTTGTTGCCTTACAGGCAGGTAGAGTTTTGAAGCTTAGAGCTTTTCCCCATCTTTGTACTATCTATGTTGAAAACAAGCTGCATATTCATAAAAATGCTGTTTCATGAATCATGAGGTTAGATATTCATGTATATGGTAGTTTCGACATGGTGATTCACTTTGCATCGGAAATAGTTTTTGAAAGTTTTGAAGATAATTGATAAATGCTGTTTTTCTGCATGAAACTTTGACTCTCGTTAAATTAATCACATTTCTATTCAGTGGAACAGGACTAAAGGTGCATTGGAAAAAGTTGATGTCGTTTTTAATTTTTATTGTAGAGACGGTTAAATAATATTTAGTTTATTTTTTTTTGTTTTAGTTTTCTTGATATAGTTAGTAATGTTTTGGTTTAGGTTGTTTATGGTGTAACGATGGGCGAGGGTGAGGATGAGGGTGCGGATAAGGGAGAGAATGGCTAGAGGTAAGGGTAATGATGAGGACGACGTTAATGTTAGCTTCTTTCGACAGTAACTATGCTCATCATTACTTTCACCTTCTCATCCTGCCCGTCATCGGCACCTTCATTGTGAAATTACCCTGTGTTGGTACTACCAGTATTTTTGAAGAAGATCCCTATTTTCACCCGATAATCCCTTTCAAAAATGGTACTATACGATAGAGAATTAAATTCTGCACCTAACATAATCATTTATGGAACCAGCACAGCTCTATAGACGAATTCAGACCAGAAAAACGTGAATCTGGTGGTAACTTTAGCTATGTTAAAAAATGAGTCAAATCTTATGAGAAAGTATGTTAACTTAAAAAATAATTTAGTCTCGAGTTTAAAATGGTATGAGTAAATTTAAGTTGTGTAAATGGAATGCCTTTATTGACAATTCGATCGTATCTAGAAAGAAATCTGTTGAATCAAATAGTAACACAAATAGGATCTCATGTCTGTTATTGTGATTATATCTATTATTAGCCACTTATTGTAACCATATAAAAGGTTTTGTCAAAAAGTCAGATTAAAATCGAGTTTTTGATTAACAATCGAATAGTCATTTATACAATTTTAATAATCGATTAAAATAAATAAAAAATAATTATTATGAAATGTAATCCATCATTTAGATTCAGATATTATATTAAAATCAAATAAAAAATAATGTTATTATAATCTATTAAAATTCTATTATTAATCGAAAAATCGGTTTTAATCTGACTTTTCGTTAAAACTTTTTTTACATGAGTTTCACATAGAACAACTTCGATTTCTTAGATCTTAGGTACTATAGTTCAGTTCATGTACGTGCAGTTCACCCTGCAAATTCAATTTTAGATAGAAGAATTTGTCAAATTAGATCTTTAGACAAATTATGTCTAGCTGATGTGCACTGAACAAACCAAAATCCATTTTCGCAGTCTTTTTTACCAGTGTATTCAAGAGATACTGCTAATTAAACATTTCAGTTTCAATCTTACACAAATCTACCTCAATTGAGAGACCCCATACAACAATATTCAGCATATTGTTTCTAGAGTGATCATTTTCCACACTTAATACAAAACCGTAGAATAATCTTCATGTGGACAGAAGATTTTTTAAACGAAATCCGAAATTAACAATTGAGAATTTGTTGATTTATTGATAAAAATCTAAAAACTCATATGAGTACTGATCGCAATCTATGGTGAACTTGAAGAACATGAATTAGTCGAGCAAAACTAGGGTGTATTTTCTCTATACTCTTCAAACTATAGACTAGTTAGACTATGAATTGTGTATGTATAATGTTCAGTGTGTGTGTCTATTCAGAACAGAACTCGTCTATAATCAAGTCGAACTTAAGGTAGAGATTTGAAGTTTTACAAGAGTAAAGTAGCCGTGCCATATGCACAGAACCTTGCTAGTAGTAAGTAAACTAAAAATAAACTACTACTTCTAACAATATCATTAATGATAAAGTTGCATTTACCTAAAATGGTAAACTTAGCATAGTTAATAAAATTTTTCAACATCCGATAATGTATTCATACGTTCGGGTTTGTATTCAATAAAAACTAAATCAAAAGAAAAAATTTCATGGTTGACTATAGTAACTTTAAGCACAAAAAATAAATAATCGAAAAGCGGAAAGATTAGTGACATCCAGAAAAAATGGATCATTTTCGAAAATATTGAAGGTTCACCTAAGAGTACTTTTAGCAATTAAATATATACCTAAGAAATGCATAAAGAACTAGACGATGCCGTATATCACTTAAATGACGATATTGAACATTCAATTTCTAGTAATAACAATGAATTGTAATGTTTAATTAATCTTAAAAAGCTTAAGTAAGCATGTACTGAGCTTGATTCGTTGCACTTTAAAATGATCTCTTATGAATATTTTTCATCTTAATCTACACTGAGACCTACAATGACTGTTCCTGTTCTGGTGATACTGGTTTTGATTAGGAGTGCGATTATCTTGCTAAAGTGAATATTGCTTTGAGTTTTGTGATTTTTTTCCGATGTCGATTAGATATACATACCTTTAGAAATGTCTTTACTATTTCGTACGGTCATATTAAGTTCTCTCTCATTCGACGACATTGTAATATAATTGATAAACATTTGATTAATGTAGAATTTTTGTCAATCATGAGATCTAGTTATTCAACTTGTCTATAATAATGAGTTATAGGATTTGCATCAGAAGACATTATTCTATCAACTATTGTTGAATATTCAAAACGAGTGAAATGCCATGGTAAGATATGAATCAATAAGAATTTATCGTTGAAAAAACATGTAACTGGATGTGATGATGGCCAAGAGACAACAATATTATCAATTCGATCAAATGATGCATCGAAGAAAAAATACGTAACGTATATTGAATTGTTGAATAGTAGAAGATAGTAAAGAAATTATGCTACCTTCAACCAGACGTTTATCATTTGTAGTAAGAAAAAGTGAGAGATTTCGTATGATCGGTAACTGACTTAGTAATGCAAATAGTTCTTCTAACTTCCAAATACGTAGTGTAGATTTAAGTCAAAAATTCGTGAGATATACAAGAGGAGAAAATCTAATTTCATCAGCACATTTCCACAAGACATATGTTTCTTCTTCGACGATTACATCTAAATCATGAACATTGGGAACAGCTGAAAACAGAGAAGGTAAATCTTTATATCTAGACAACTTTATACGCAATTGAAGGATATTCAAATAGCAATTAGTATTATCAAAACTTAAACAACTCGATTGCTCGTCAATGAATATCGTTATCAATTGATGATTATTTGCTTGAAATAATGATTAAACAAGTGTTGAATGATTAGTTCTTTGAATACGAAAAAAGACTGTAAAGACGAATTTCGACAAGATAGTTTAAATTATGTAAAGTATTAAGAAAAGCAACTAATTATTCATGTTGATATGCAAAAAGTGTAAGTTTTTCTAAATACGGAAATACTATTGATATTTTATCATGAAAATATTTTAGAAATAATTCATCTTGAAGAATTGAATAACAACAATCAATTACTAATGAACGAATTTGTGAATCAATTTGAGAAAAAACATTCATATATAGATAAGAATATTGTGGTAGAGAAGTTTTATATAATGAAACATGATGACGATATTGAGTAATCATTCATGTTATTCGAGAATTTAATCCAATAAATTATTGAAGAATATCACTACATAATAAATATTTACATATTTCTAATAGAATTTTATCTCGAAGCATTTCTAGTGTCGACTGGATTAGAAGAAGTTTGTTCCATCTAGAAAAATGAGTGTCGATTGTATATGAAACACCGATGAGAATGCTCGAAATACATCATATTGAATATAAAAATGATCGATAAAGTTTGATTAAATCAATTGACCATTTTATATTTGAATATATTCCTATTATTTGATTTAATAATGAACTTCTTAATATATCTTGTTGAATATTTCAATTTTAAATAATAAATCATTTCATAATATTAATCTAATACCTTTGATTGGATATCACGTCGAAGTTCTCCTATTGAAATTTTTTATTAGAAGAAAAGTAATAAACTAAAACGAGCTACAAATAAGTATACAATGCATATGGAAAATCTTTCTCATATTTGGTAAAATATCTTTTCACTTCATGTTTATTTTATAATTATATAGAAAATATTAAAAATAAAAAAAATATTTCATTTTATTTCATTTAAATAAACAAGGAAGTCTATATGATTATGTTAATCATCTACTGATTAAAACAAAAGCTTTATTGTTTGAAGATATTGACCAACAAAAATGTCAAATAATGGTCAATGTATTTCTATAATAATCAATATTTCTACAAAATATACTTGTTAAACATGATATTAGTTCTAGTTTAAATATTTTTGCTCATTTGTTCTAAATATTTCGCTATAAAACAATTATTAAATGAATGATTTTATAGATAAGGACCATTGATTAGTCAATTTACAGCTATTGAAATAAAATAACTTATTCGAGTTCTTTTTCAAATATGAAAAACAATTTACACAAAAATTCAATAAAATTTTTCTTAGATATGTTTATATTTATTTATTTTTTTTTTTTGTTTTCTTTTCGGAAGAAAATGATCTTATTTCTAGTATTTTCATAGAGTTTCAAGAGAATGAATTAAAAAATACGAATTATTTTTTATTTCTTCATTTATTTTTTCAAGAAAAAACAAACAATAATAACAAAAATTTTTTTATCATGATGATGGTGGTGGAAAAGCACTAGCAGGACCAAGATCAGCTGAACCACCACCAGCAGCAGAAGCAAGATCAGCAGCAGCAGCATTAACACGACTGGCAAGGGCGTTAATTCTTTCCACGTCCGACATGGAAAACGTGGAATTCTCCACGAGCCCTTCTAATAATGCAATGCCATCAGTCACCGTTGAGGGGAGAATGGTGGCATATTGTGGAGGTATTTGGTGTTGTGGTAGTTGCTGGAGGGGTGATGGAGATGGTGACCGCTATAAAAAAGAAAAAAAAAATATTAGTTTATTAAACATTTATTTATTGATATTATATCCACTGCTAACTTTCGATTGTTTATGACACATTAAGAAAAACAAAAAAATAATATTGTATGTGTATATATACGAGCATGTATATATTATGCAAAAGAAAAAATAGACTGACATGACCTGATGAAAGAATACTTTTTTTTTTCATTGGACGAACACATACTGTGCAACAGATAGTTGAATATAAGAAATGATTTTACATAAAATTAAATGTACTCTAGTTTTTTAACAAAGTAATGCAGAAAAACTTTTAAAAAATACTTATTATAATTAAGAAATATTTAGGAAGTTTTTTGACTAAAATAAAATAAATTAAAAATCAAATAATAATTTATAATAGTTTGAATAAACTTAATGTCAGTTTTAATGACTAATTATATAATAATATAATGCATTATTTGTTTTAACGATTTCTTAATAATTTCTCCTTTTATTCTACTTTATATTATTTCACTCAATCAATAGGTTAGTGAACATTTGGTATTTTTTTTGTCATTTCTAGAAATAATGAGTCCGACAATGGACTATAATATTCTGATCAGTTGTTGTATGTCCCATCAGGTAAGGCTACATAACAATAGAACATTATAAATGAATAGTCTATTATCTTGCAGTTTGTACAAGGAATGATGATCCTTGCTCATCGTCTTGCTACTCCTGTTGCTACTTCTGCTTTTGCTACTCTTGTTGCTGCTGATCCTACTTCTGGCTTTGCTCTAGCTTCAACTGCTGCTATTCGTCCAGCTGCTTCTGCTTATGTAATAAAGAAACACTTCAATCTATTTCTCATAAAAAATTATATATATATATATTTTTTTTTTGTGTATGTGAAAAAAATAAAGCAGAGTTTTAAGATGATTAGAATTTTGTAATTCATTCTCGGCAAACTCAAGAACACATCTAAAGATATAGATAAAAAAGGAAAATATTGGTATTGACGATGTCCGTAATCTTGAAATCACTTTAAACTAATGATATTCATATACATGACATCAGCAATATTAGAAATTTTTGTTTAAATCTATATTAACATAAACAGTTTTTCTCAGATGAACTATTCTCGAGAGATCGCTGAATGATATTTATAAAGAGGATTTGAAAAAGATATATCATATATAGGTATTGTCAGAACATATTTTTTGTTTTTGTCCTGTCCTATCCTGTTCTAAAAAAAAAACTTTATTATAAAATTTCTTGTCATGTTCTATGCTGCAACGCAGGTCAGGGTAGGACACAATAATCTGTAGAAAAAAAGAAGATTTTAATATCTATATCTAGATTAAGATGCCAAAGTTGTTGTTGAATCATTATGTAAAATATGAAATTTTGTTTTTCTAATTAGTACAAATTGTCAGAATCCATTATATGTATATGATGAAATGGAGACAAAAGTAAAAATATTTGAGAAAAAGAATGATCATATAGAAACTTATTTCTATATCAATAGTACAGTAAAAAGAGAAATATCAAGGTGTAAATCAATAGATAATAATAATAATCATGTTATTTTATTTTGCTTTTTGTTGACCTAGCGATGTAACAAGACGATAATAAATAATTACAAATATATGTTCATTATTATGATTCTGTTCCTGTTTATTTTAACGGTTTTTTATTATTTTATACTATTTTAATTGAATTTGATATTGATCGTGTAAATAGAATAGTTCTCTGTATCAGTTGAAAAATATCATCTATATGTTTTATCTTGTTCTCAACATTTTCAATACAAATCAAAACGCTCATATATCCGAATCAAACTTATTAAGTGAAATTTCTTTTTTTTTTTTTTTTAGCAATAAAAATATCATCCTATTCTGTTCCATTATTCTGTATTATCTATCCTATTATGTGGATACTTCTAATACCAAAATTTTTTCAAAATATGAATTTTTTTCTATAGAATATCAGAAAATGTTAGTTTCAACTTTGTTTTTTTATTCATTTAACTATATATAGAATTGTAATTACGTATTTTGCTTTTTATTAATGCATCATTTACTTACTCGTGACATTTCAGAAAATGAAAATCTATGTAAAAACACTCGAAAATATTAATATGTCTTATCAAGTGAATAGAAGAGAAACTCACAATGAATTTCATTCATTTGACTACTAATAAAAACTCCATCAAAAGAAAATAATCCATAGAGTTTGATTTGTTAAAGAAGATTTAAAATGATGATAACCTAATGCTTAACATTAGTTTTTGTCAATACGTAGATCATTGCAATCACACGTATCGTATCAAAAGTATATATAAGAAATAGAAAATGAACGGCGGTCTTCTTCTGCTAAGTGGTGACAAATGTCTGCAAATCGATAAAATGATACGGTTTAATCAATCCGAATCTCTGTGTTCCTTGATAAATATCTTAGTTTTCTACGTTTATCGTTCTTATTCTTCAGATTCGTATAAGAAAATGTTTTGTTAAGAACCAGATCTTTGTCATCTCTCCTCGATCGGTAAGTGTGAACAATAAACTTTATAAACATCTCAATTGTACAAGGTATTCAGAAAAGAAATTGGTCAAGTAGTCGAAAATGTTTATGAACAAATATTTCATCATTAGATATGCATTGCTCAACGGACAACTCAGGAGTCAAAACAAATATATAACCGATGAAGGTGGATCAAAGGAAAATTTCCGATATAAACAGTTCAGATAGTGGCTTTCGTTGAAACATTATATTGGTCTCGGAGGTGAAAAAAAGACTATCGAATCTCATTTAAGATGTACTATAACAAGGTGAATTATTAGATAGTTTGCTCATAGTATTGGAAAAGTCCACAGACATTAAAGAGAAATCCATTGAAAAAAAAAGGTTGAAACCTAAGAATAAATGATTAACTAATACATTCTTTTCAATCTACAAGAGAAGAGACAAAACTAATTGTAAAATGTTTTCGTGGATTTGAAAAATGATGACGTCGATGATGAATTGAACATTTTCTCAGGTAATTGCCGATGAAAAGAATACGAAAAATTTGTATCGGTGTATAAGCATGAATTATATAATGAATAGAATCATATCGAATGTAATTGATTAACATTCCAGATATCAATGCAGACGGATCTGGCATTCTCACAAGCCAAAAAATAAACCAAGCTATGAGCTATGGGTGCTTGTGTTCCTAATCCGTGAATAGGTAAAAAAACATGCCATAAATCAGCTGGTGCCACATGATGTATACCATGCAGAAAAAAATGAAACTTTTGAGAACGAGGTTCTATAACCGGCAAATGAAAAAGAAAACGATGAAATAAATATTCGATGGGAAACCAAAGTATAAATTTATACTTGAGGGTGTGGGTGTGTGGGTGTGGATGTGGGGTGAGGGTGTGGGTGTGGGGGTGCATGTGGGTGTTTGACTGCCATCTTTGTTTATATTCACGTCAACATCACATCCACATCCACACTCACACCCACACCCACACCCGCACCCCACACCCCACACACACACATCCACACCGACTCCCACACCCACACCCACACCCCACACCCACACATCCACACCCACACGCACTCCCACACCCACACCCACACCCGACACCCACACCCACACCCACACCCACAACCACACCCACACCCCACACACCGACACCCACACCCACACCCACAACCACACCCACACCCGCACCCCACACACCGACACCCACACCAGAGACCGTCACAGGGCACCTTTTTTTTGCCCTGCCCTGTCCTGTTGCCCTGTTTTACTTTGCCCTGTCCTGCCCTGGTTATAAGGCGCAAAAAAATTTTTTGCCCTGCCCTGCCCTGCCCTGCCCTCAGGGCTTCAGACTGATCTTATATCTGGAAACATGATTGATAACTTAAGAGCTTCCTAGCATGAGGAAAGTTTCAAGATTCCTCCTCTTTTCTGTACCAACATTTAAATTATTTCAAAACACTGTTACAACCTGGCAATACAATATCCGAAAGAAAAAATATGTATCTATCAATAGGATTAATAGAAATACAATAAGAAAACCTGGAATATCTGTATGGGACGTAAAAAAAAACAAATGAAAATCTTTGACATAGAAAAGAAATTGTTTCATGTACAAAAGTGAAAATGTTTTATGTAAAGTAAGTGTTACACGTAAAAAACAAAGAAAAAAAGTGTTTCACGTAGAAAAAGAAGAAGTGTTTAACATAATAAAAAAGAAAATCAATATAGAAAGAAATAGGCATCAGGAAAAAAATGTTTGACATAAGAAACAAAGTGTTTCACGTAAAAAACAAAGAAGAAAAGCGTTTCACGTAGAAAAAGAAGAAGAATTTTAGTGGAGGTACAAAATTTACCAGGGCAAAAAAAATTTGCCCTGTCCTGCCCTGTACTTTTCACTGATCGCCCTGCAGGGCAAGCAGGGCAGGGCAAAAAAAACAAGCTTTGCCCTGTAGGACAGGGCAGGGCAGGGCAAAAAAAAAGCTTTGCCCTGTAGGACAGGGCAGGGCAGGACAGGGCATCAGGGCAGCCCTGCCCTAATGACGGTCTCTGACCCACACCCATACCCACACCCACACCCACACCCACACCCACAACCACACCCACACCCACACCCACACCCACAACCACAACCACACCCACAACCACACCCACAACCACACCCACAACCACACCCACACCCACACCCGCACCCCATACCCGACACCCACACACCGACACCCACACCCACTTAAAGGGTTTCTGAGTTTGTTACTATCGGAAACCTATTTTGAGTTTCCTATAATACCTTTTTTTAGAGAGTACAATGAGTTTGAAGAATTCAAATCACTTTGATAGGTATGGTCTTGTCTTGAGAATAGTAGTCTCATTCTTTTTCTTCTCGGTCATCCACTTCACAGAGTGCTTGCCAATAAATGTTTCGTAAAATTCTTTCTTATAATTACTCGATGGGAGAACATAGAGAATAAAGCCGAGAGCTTGAGGAGCATATGAAAGTAGATATGAACCAAGTAATATATGACGCTGCCATTGATTCAGTTGTGTACATGCAAAACTAAATGTAAGAATGGCTTGAGGCAGAGCGGAAAGAACAATAATCGTTGGTGTGACATAAAGCTCTTTCTGGGTCTTAAATTGTTTCTTTAACACTTCACTAAAAGGTACCCGTTGTCCAACCGTTTTTGCTCGGCTACGCGCAACTAGAACAATCAAAAAAGTGATGCATGTGATTTGGATAAAGAATGGAAAGAGATAATGAATGAGAGTAGAGATTCGATTGTAAGTGGAAACAAGACTAGTGTCAAAATTTGTTACGCATATGGATGAACCAGTGGAAAGATCTTGAATGATTGTGTAATAGATTATTTCATGCAAATGCATACCAAAGAGAACGATCAATGTGGAAACGCTGATTTTGATAGCTAGACAAGGATTTTTTAGAAAAGATGAGGTTGGAAAGAGAATCATAAAAAGACGATCAATAGTAATCCAACTTGTCAACCAGTAAGTTGATCGTGTCATAACAGAAAGAAAATAGGATATTGCTTTACATAATCCAATATCAATAATTTCAACAGTAATTTGAATAAATTTGAAAAGCAGACAGAACAAAGTAATTTGATTGAGACAACTTACAATCAACAAATAATTTCCAACACCGAACTTTCGAGGCGTTGGACGTTTGAATGTGAGGCATGAACAGAAATTATTAAAGAGTCCAGCGATGAAGAGTAGGCAAACTATAGAGACATAGATGATCTTCACTTTTTTCGAGTAATCAACAACGAGTGTATCGAGAGTGAAGCTAAATGCTTGCATGCTAAATTCACACCGATGTCCCTCATGACATGAGGGACAAAAACAAATGAAGTTACTGAGATCTTCTAAATCACCTTGAAGACATGTTCCTCCTGATAGACACTGGTGACAATGATCATGCTCAATATCCTTTATGAAACATTCGGCACGATTATGGTCTTGTTGACAGATACAAAAATAATTCTGATCATAAAAACAGACACGTTGTGTATCATTTCGACAAATATGGTGATATTTGAAGACGGCTGCAAAAGAATGATCGATTCCTGCAAAATAAAATCTACCTTATATGAATATTCTCATTGATGAAAAAATTTACCTTCGGATAACAGGATTAAAGTATGTGGACAATGCTGCGGAGATGAAGTGATATTAATCTCAGATTGATTCAACAAAAAATATATGAGGAAATATTGTGGATGTGATAAATTTTCGTAAATTTTGAGAACTCCAAGTTGAGGTGCGTACTTCTGAGGATAGTAGTAGCTGATTGACGATGGTAGCCTATTATAAAGTTGCTGATGCTGATTAATTAGTGGCAAACTGGGAAAAAGATAATAGTAAAGTTGAACAACAGTTGCATGAACAGATAATGGCTTAGTCATGTTCAAATCAATATGAACATTTGCCTTTTCATTTTGGCATTGATATCCACTGAAATGCTGTGAACATACGCATCGATAGGAATTTTCGCCGCTTGGATCATAATTCGGAAAACAGGTTCCATTATTCAAGCATGGATTCGAATCACAACCATCATATTTCAAACTGCAACGTGGTCCAAAATGATCCGATGGACAAATACAATAAAGTTTGTGCTTTTTCATTTGTAGATCCGAATCATTGGGTCGACAGAGTGCATTGGCTAAGCAATATGTTTCACAAAGAGGTTCGTACATGCTACAATTTGTTCCATAGTAACCACTTTTACAAGAACAATAATAGGAATTGTTTTGATTGAAAACTGGCATGCAAATCGAATTCTCATTGCAACTGTTTTGCCAACAAGGACCAAGTGTTGCATTTCCCAACCAAGATGGAAATTTCAATACAACAGCCAATCGAAATACAGGTAGATAATCGAAATAAATTGGATAATGCCAAGAGCCAATTTCTTCTATACGGTTGTTCTTTTCAAGAGTGAAAGCATCAAAATGAACTGAATATGGATGATTATTGATCACATCACTTCGGTTCAAATAGCGCTCTTTCTTATGTGTCAGCATTTGCGTAGAACGTAAATAGAGAAGATAAAATTTATGCTTGATGATCTGGTTTTTGTTTAATATGGGAATAACATAGAATTCATGATGATCAATGATTTTATTATTGAAAAGAAAATTGGCTTTGATTTTGAGTGTGCCACTCGGTATTGTCTTCAGCTCTGTTGTCTGATTGACATGTGCAATAATACTGATTCGGTCACTGAAAAATTCACACCAATCACCATAATAAGCAGGTGGACATAGACATCGTGTTTCATTCATTTCAAGAACAGCGATACCTCTACTACATTGATATGAATGTGCTTTGAAAGATTGATCATTTCGAAGATTGATGATAGCTTTTGATAACTGCTGTTGATTAGCATTCAGCATACCTGTAGCTGGGAAGGATATCGAGGAATTAAGTTTGCCGGGTTGTAATGAAATTAGTCGCTTCTGAAATCGATATTTTCCTCCTTCTTGAACAAAACTAGATGGACACCAATATTCATCTTCTCCATTCAAACACTCTAATATTCCATTGCATCGTGCGTTCTTCTTGCAATGATCGTTTCCTGGACAAATGAAATCTTTCGTGCCAGAGCATGATCCATTTTTATCTCGATAGTTTGAGCAAAGAATCTGGGTGCAATTATCCCACCAGTGGCAAGCATCTCTGTACTTTTTATGATCATTCCTACAACGAAAATGAAAACCCCACATGCCTTTCACGTTTGAATTCGCTATGAATGTATTTTTTTCATCATATGCATTGTAGCAATCTTCCACATTATCGCCAATCTGAGTAAGATTAATACATGGGCGATTCAATGTAATATTCAACGGATTTGATACTCCAGATAGGTAACAACCAAATTCAAATGATGTATTACAAATATTCGAAAATGATGAGTTTGAATATAGTTTGAGACATTTTTCAAATTGTGAAGGTAAATTTGGCAAACGACCATTGTGAATTGACGAGCTTTCAATTAGCACAAAAGCTTCTTCATCAGACGCGTCAGAGCAATCCCATTCACCGTCACAAACCCAATCGAATGGAATGCACTGTCCTGTTCGGCATTGATATTCATTATCCTGGCATATCCAATATCGACATGAAGAAGGAATTTCGTCAACATGTTTGTCCAAATCCCAGATACTATCACAATAAGACTGAAAGGGTATACGGTCTCTTGGTTCTTGTTTTTCAAGATAAACAAATGAAGTATTATTGCTTAGATGCCTAAAAGACGATTGTGTAATATATTCTTTCAAAAGGCGACAATTAATGGTAACATCTTTAAAACATGGAATCTGAAGTAAAAGGTGAGTGCCAGTACCATACCAAGTTTCATCATATCTGTTTGAACACTGAGGTTTCCCATTGGATAACATTCTTAGTGGGAGACATTTGCGTTCGCCATTAAAACACTGAAAACGATGTCGTCCTACATTTTCTGTGCAATGGTTCTTGTCATGAATGGCTTCCTCATCTCCCCGACCCATGCAGTCGATTGATCCGTCATTAATTCGATATTGTGATATGCACTCTCCGAAAGCGGTACATACGTCAGGATCTACAGCATATGGGCGACCATTAAATGTTAACGAGTCATTCCAACAGAATTCATTATTATGATGAGGTAGAAAAGACTCTCGATACCCAAAATCAGGATTAGAGATTGTACAAAGTACATGACTGATGGATGGGATAGGCACTGCTTCAAGATAAGATATTTTCAGTCGAATAGGACGTTTGCTGTGAAAAACATATCCTCGGCATTTTAGGTCTCCAAAAAGTTCAAAGAACTGAGGACTTCGGTTTTCCATAGATCGACTGTAGTTATATAGCATGAAAATGCATGAATTAATTAGTACTTCTGGCGGATATGCAATGAGGTGTTCAGAGTATTGGCACACATCCATCATAAGTTGTGTACAATTTCGATGATTGCATGGACAATCATATTCTAAACCTTTTGACAATGCACATCGAAGTAGATATTGACATTTTTCATCGTCGGTGAGGTTTGATGCATTAATCATGTTCCATGGAGGATATCGAAGATCATCATAATCTTTATCTGACCAACATAAACCACTTTCGAGTGTCCAAGCAGGCTGATGTGGGCTCACTTCACATATATAGTTTAGATTACGCTTGTTGAAACAGTCATTCTGCTCTTTTCCGATTTTTTGAAATGCCATTCGAGTCGCCCATGAAACACATTGCCCATCACCACATGAGTAACTTTGGTCAAAACATAAACGTTCATCGCATTCAATTGCGTTGGGCACGAACGAACATGATTCTCTATTATTCATAAAATGCTCATCGCTCCAATCCATACAATCGTAATCACCTGTGAAAACAATTGATACAATGAACCGTTTTTACTAGAATCGACAGAATACTTACCATCCAGCCAGAATTCCTCTGGAATGCACATTCCGTTTGTGCATCGAAATTCATCATCTTCACATTCGTTGAATTCTAATTTATCACAATTTTCTTCATCGGTACCATTTGGACACCTTTGGATACCGTCACAAATCTCGCGCCAATCGAGACAGAGTGGGCTAGGTGGGCAACCCAATGTCTCATAGCAGAGGATCTTTCCATATCGCTGAGTGTCCCATGAATCACCTGTGCGCTTTTGTTCAAATTGAGCTGTGATTGCCTCATCGAATGTATCGGCTTCGTGTGTCAATTGATACTCACAATATTTGCCGAATGTTCCCATTATTGTACAGTTGCACACAAGCGATCGCCGCTATTGTCAACTAACGAGCGACTGTAGAAGACATCGGCATAGAAGTCTGCCATCTCGACACTTGAACTCCATTTGAGAATGATGCTTGGATGAATTTTTTTATCGACTAGATCGCGGAAGAGTCTCTTCTCTCCTTGATTGTCACATTCGTTCCTTTGCCGATTCAGCAATTGATTCCTGTCTGGTCGTCGGCAATATGGAATTTCCTCTCCGTGGTTGGGAACGTAGCAGACACAATCGAACTTATCCACTGCTCTTAAGTTTTCAGTATTGTAAACTAGTAGTCGACCACATGTGATGGTAAAGATTAAAACGAAAGTCGTTACCAGAGACGCCAACATCCGCGAAATATCTCACTGTCGCAATTAATATCAGTAGATATTTATCTATACTACCTTATCTGTGGAGAGAGGAAAGCTGACAGAGAAGAATCACGTTCAAACGATTTTGTTACGGCTGAATATTGACAAATATTATCATATTTCATTGGATGATCACGTATGCAGTGATAAAGAAATAGTGGATATTACTAATTTACGCGAACACCACGAACAGCCA
>CAJNOP010000030.1:310652-320750 GCA_905250075.1 Rotaria sp. Silwood1
AAGGTTTTATATATGCAGGTCGTTTGAAAGCTAGTGGAGTTAATGTAGTACATCGTCATTTTGAAAATACTTTTCATGGTTCATTAACTTTTCTGGAAGGATTATTTGAATTAGATATTGCTCATGAAATGCTCAATGATATTGTTCAATATCTGAAAGAAAATCTTTGAAAATTTAATTGTACTTCTTATTTATTGTTAAAATTATTGTCAGTAATTATTATATTTTATGATTTTGAAATAAAATTAAAGTAAAGACTAATTCAAGAAAAAAAAAAAAATCATCACTTTTTGTTATCATTACACCAATCAACATGATATGATTGAAAATTTGATCAGTAGTCGATCACAGATTGAAAGATCAGAACTGTATAAGGTAAACTATCAATAACATAGCAAGAGAAAATCAAAATTCTCAATTCTAACCAATCAAATAGGTTGATTTTGTGGTTAATCGTAGAAACATACTGAAGTCTTTTCTTTATCATAAAAACCATGTAAACAAAGGTCAGTATTCCGTTTTATTATTGACCTCATCAAATCAATTATACGTGTTGGCGAGTATGAAAAATGCTTAACATAAACTTTATGAATGATACGGTACTGATAAGCATAGAACAGTTTTTTTTTGGAACTAATTAATCTTAAATTCAACGGTAATAATATTTCGATTTTTTTACCTATAGAACACTCATTTTCGCAAGGGTGTTAGTGAGTTGCGGTGTCACAAATTCATTATCTGACATGGATTTCAATATTTAAACGAATTAGTTCTAAAAAGCTCTACATTCATCAAAATAGTAGAATTCGTAAGAATTATTTTGATTTCTTCTTGTTATACTCTTAGGTGACAACTGAAAATCATCTATAGATCGCTTCAAATGTAATGTTTTTTTGACAACAAGTAAATTTTATTCTCTAAGATCAATAATATTAATAATACTATTGAATAGGAAGATTTATCTATTTAATCTGTATAAAAAAAGAAAAGATTTGAATAAATTTTTATCACTAGCCATAAAATCTTCCTATTTGATTTCGTCTGATCACGTTATTGATAGTGTACGTAATACTTCATCTATATGTATGATTGTGGATATGTATTGAGATATTTTTTTGTTTATACAACAGTGTATTCTACATGGTATTTCTTTTTACAGATCTAATACAAAGCCTTGTAGATCCTTGATCAGGATTAACCGTGGAGTCAAAGTGATCAAGGTTATCAATATCATTAGTGAAATGTTACATATTGTGCCTGTTTATTTATATATTTTCTTCTTATTGATTAAAATCTGATTGCTATTGCAAATGATAAATTAACCAGTGGAAGAATAGAAACAAATTCTTATTTCTGCTGTTGATAACTATAGAGTAGAGTGGGGCTATTATGAACAAATTTTCAACACTCGCAATTTGAGGTCTTATAACTTTTTTATTTTTTTTTTGTTATTTTTGAAGAAAGAAAACACTAACATGTAGCTTGACGTTTTCTCTACATATCTATCTAAAAATCTTCAAAAAGTACCTTGCAAAAGTCGTTCAGCACCTATTTTGCTAGAAGCACCATCGTTTTGTTCAGAATAGCCCCGTATGGGGCAATTATGAACACACACATCTTATAGTGGGGTAATTCTGAACACTCAGCTAAAATAGCTGGAAAATTTGAGCTTTACTCTAAGTCACTTTACTCATCATGTGATCAAGATTAATTAGTAATTTTTGCACCAGTAAATAGATCACCTTTAATACTACAATCGGTAAGATTAACTTGTCTGTAGCCTTTATTTTAAATTAATAGTAATTAAAATACTTTAATTAGAAAAAATCATTTTTGTTCATAATTTCTCCGTATGGGGCAATTATGAACACGGGCTTCTTATAGTGGGGTAATTCTGAACGCTATGCTAAAATGATAGTAATATTCAAATTTTTATTTCTGATCACTTTCGAAACGAACAATACGTCCAATTGAAAATCATCCGCTAGAAAAGTTATAGATAATCTGATTCTGAATAATCGGATACCAAATTCAATACCATTAGAATGAATAATAAAAAAAATGTCAATACCAAACAATAAATCATACCTCTTTATCAGCATGATTTTATAATTTAGTTTTAGTTTTTCACATTGGATGTTTATAAAATAGATTAATATCTTTTCAGTATAAGTTTTTAAGAATTTCCAAACATATTGTAAATGATAATAGTGAAAATAAATAGCAAAGGTTAGGGAAACTATATGAATCAATGATAAAACATGAGATCAAATAACACGTTGATCAAAAGCATCGATATCAATTGATCTCATTTCCTTTAAGAACTAAGAATCTAATGCTTAAGCATTTCAGCTCGATAGAAAACATCCATTATAGACTCAGTGTTAGTTAAAATAGCTTACAGCAGAGTTCGAATTACAATATTGACCATGAGTCACTGGTTCGACACCAGTGCTTCAAATAGCTCACTGTCCTTATCTATGTGAACATTTACAGAAGTGATGATAATGACCAGTGTAGACGGTAAAATTGCTGAAGCATAAGACAAGAATTTTTTTCTGGAGTACTCAAACACTTTGATGCTAGGATATCGTAATATTATGAAACTTTGATTTTCATCCTATGTTTCATTGGTTCATAGTTAAAGAATCTACCTACAGACCTATGATCGTCACCAATCTTTTTATTATTGTTAGATGGCTGGTCAGTAAATAGTTGCAATACATGATATCTTTTGTGGATTTAAGCATTTAATAACAAAACTCTACTTGAATCTTAGAAGGCTTGTTTTATAGTATTGCTCTCTGGATAGCGATTTTACAAATTCGCTCGATATTCATAGATATTCTTAGTAACTATTCCAGTTTCACTGATGATCTGCATGACAATATATACAGAAGGAGTTGAACATCATCTATGAATACATGAATCAGCTATAATATAATATTGTGTTTGAAATTGTCTAAATTTTGACAGTTCAGGATTGTTTTCAAAACTTATTCAAAGTTAGCATCATATTTAGAGAAAACGACACTTTGATGATCATCATATTAAACGAAGTACTATCAGATTTTCTATCATCTCGACTTCTAACTTTCTGAAGCCAAAGCATTCGTTAGGTTTCAATCTCAAACAAAACGTTCGATAATAATTCGTGTCTTCGTGATGAGAATCCCAGACTTGTTTTACGTAAGTTCTATACTTCTTGCAAAAGTATGGATATCAAATGTCAGTGATGATCATCTTGATAGGATTCTTTCAAATTCTGAAGATTTCGATTGTATCTAGTCAATAGTCATTAGAATTTTTCCTACTATATTCAGATAATCGAACTCATCTGAATCAGTAACGTTTGCGATTCTTTTTGGCATTAAGAACTTAACGCTTTCTTTCCGAGTGACACCTAAAGGTGGATTTTTTTTTTATGTTTTTTTCTGTTGAACTATAAGATTTATAGTAATTAGATCTACATCAGCAGTGTCACATATCCAAGATTTTGGAGATGCCACCACGTCTCCCGCGGGAGATGCCGCATCTCGCGTAAGAGATGCGGATGTGGGTGTGGGGGATGCGCATATCTAAAGGAGATCTTACATCTCCAGTGGTGAATGACCATATCTCTCGAGTGTGGGTGTCGTGTCTCCCGCTGGAGACGCGGCATCTCCCACAGGAGATGTGGTGGCATCTCCAAAATCTTGGATATGTGACACTACCCTATTAGTTCTAGTTTAAATATTTTTGCTCATTTGTTCTAAATAGTTCACTATAAAACAATTATTAAATGAATGATTTTATAGATAAGGACCATTGATTAGTCAATTTACAGCTATTGAAATAAAATAACTTATTCGAGTTCTTTTTCAAATATGAAAAACAATTTACATAAAAATTCAATAAAATTTTTCTTAGATATGTTTATATTTATTTATTTATTTTTATGTTTTCTTTTCGGAAGAAAATGATCTTATTTCTAGTATTTTCAAAGAGTTTCAAGAGAATGAATTAAAAAATAAGAATTATTTTTTATTTCTTGATTTATTTTTTCAAGAAGAAACAAACAATAATAACAAAAATTTTTTTATCATGATGTTGGTGGTGGAGAAGCACTAGCGGGACCAAGATCAGCTGAACCACCACCACCAGCAGAAGCAGAAGCAGGACCAAGACGAGCAGAACCACCACCACCAGCAGAAGCAAGATCAGCAGCAGCAGCAGCAGCATTAACACGACTGGCAAGGGCGTTAATTCTTTCTACGTCCGACATGGAAAACGTGGAATTCTCCACGAGCCCCTCTAATAATGCAATGCCATCAGTCACCGTTGAGGGAAGAATGGTGGCATATTGCGGAGGTATTTGGTGTTGTGGTAGTTGCTGGAGGGGTGATGGAGATGGTGACCGCTATAAAAAAGAAAAAAAAAATATTAGTTTATTAAACATTTATTTATTGATATTATATCCACCGCTAACTTTCGATTGTTTATGACACATTAAGAAAAACAAAAAAAATAATATTGTATATGTATATATACGAGCACGTATATTTTATGCAAAAGAAAAAATAGACTGACATGACCTGATGAAAGAATACTTTTTTTTTTTCATTGGACGAACACATACTGTGCAACAGATAGTTGAATATAAGAAATGATTTTACATAAAATTAAATGTACTCTAGTTTTTTAACAAAGTAATGCAGAAAAACTTTTAAAAAAATACTTATTATAATTACGAAATATTTAGGAAGTTTTTTGACTAAAATAAAATAAATTAAAAATCAAATAATAATTTATAATAGTTTGAATAAACTTAATGTCAGTTTTAATGACTAATTATATAATAATATAATGCATTATTTGTTTTAACGATTTCTTAATAATTTCTCCTTTTATTCTACTTTATATTATTTCACTCAATCAATAGATTAGTGAACATTTGGTATTTTTTTTTTTGTTTTTCTAGAAATAATGAGTCCGACAATGGACTATAATATTCTGGTCAGTTGTTGTATGTCCCATCAGGTAAGGCTACATAACAATAGAACATTATAAATGAATAGTATATTATCTTGCAGTTTGTACAAGGAATGATGATCCTTGCTCATCATCTTGCTACTCCTGTTGCTACATCTGCTTTTGCTACTCTTGTTGCTGCTGATCCTACTTCTGATTTTGCTTTAGCTTCAACTGGTGCTATTCGTCCAGCTGCTTCTGCTTATGTAATAAAGAAACACTTCAATCTATTCCTCATAAAAAATTATATATATATATATATTTTTTTTTTTGTGTATGTGAAAAAAATAAAGCAGAAGTTTTAAGATGATTAGAATTTTGTAATTCATTCTCGGCAGAACTCAAGAACACATCTAAAGATATAGATAAAAAATGAAAATATTGGTATTGACGATGTCCGTAATCTTGAAATCATTTTAAACTAATGATATTCATATACATAACATCAGCAATATTAGAAATTTTTGTTTAAATCTATATTAACATAAACAGTTTTTCTCAGATGAACTATTCTCGAGAGATCGCTGAATGATATTTATAAAGAGGATTTGAAAAAGATATATCATATATAGGTATTGTCAGAACATATTTTTTGTTTTTGTCCTGTCCTATCCTGTTCTAAAAAAAAAACTTTATTATAAAATTTCTTGTCATGTTCTATGCTGCAACGCAGGTCAGGGTAGGACACAATAATCTGTAGAAAAAAAGAAGATTTTAATATCTATATCTAGATTAAGATGCCAAAGTTGTTGTTGAATCATTACGTAAAATATGAAATTTTGTTTTTCTAATTAGTACAAGTTGTCAGAATCCATTATATGTATATGATGAAATGGAGACAAAAGTAAAAATATTTGAGAAAAAGAATGATCATATAGAAACTTATTTCTATCAATAGTACAGTAAAAAGAGAAATATCAAGATGTAAATCAACAGATAATAATGATAATCATGTTATTTTGTTTTGCTTTTTTTGACCTAGCGATGTAACAAGACGATAATAAATAATTACAAATATATGTTCATTATTATGATTCTGTTCCTGTTTATTTTATACTATTTTAATTGAATTTGATATTGATCGTGTGAATAGAATAGTTCTCTGTATCAGTTGAAAAATATCATCTATATGTTTTATCTTGTTCTCAACATTTTCAATACAAATCAAAACGCTCATATATCCAAATCAAACTTATTAAGTGAAATTTCTTTTTTTTTTTTTTTTAAGCAATAAAAATATCATCCTATTCTGTTCTATTATTCTGTATTATCTATCCTATTATGTGGCAGTGATTGGATACTCAGTATTTTACTGAGTATTTTTGATACTTTTACTGAGTATTCAGGATTACTTGAGTACATTCTAACAGTATCAGTAAATTTACTTGTACTGAAAGATTTTACTGAAGTACAAAACTTTGTACTCATTTACTGAAGTACCAGTATTTAAGTACAAAATGTACTTTAGCCGGATATCAACATATTCTAATATATTACTACTTTGCATTCTCAGAAATGTCTACATAATATTCATAATATTTAAACCTACACACTATAAATTCATGTCTTTTGAATTTTCCTTGGTTATCAATGTTGATCATTTATGCCGAGGCTGTTTTATGACAATGGAGATAGAAATATCGTGATAATGATTATTCATATACATTTTCCTTAATATGTCGCTAAGTTATAGACGTTAGGTGTGTATCACACATCCTAACATCGATATCAATGTGTTAAATGTACAGCTACGCTACATTATGGCTTTAAGTACTCTAATGTACTTAAATACTGTACTTGAGTACAATTCAGTACAGTACCGCTACTGACTGAAATTTACTCAAGTAAAAAGTATTTAAGTAAAGTACAAAGTACATTTTTTAAGTATCTTCAGTTTTACTGGTACTTGCTGTACTTGTACTCGTCCAATGACTGTTATGTGGATACTTCTAATACCAAAATTTTTTCAAAATGTGAATTTTTTTCTATAGAATATCAGAAAATGTTAGTTTCAACTTTGTTTTTTTATTCATTTAACTATATATAGAATTGTAATTACGTATTTTGCTTTTTATTAATGTATCATTTACTTATTCATGACATTTCAGAAAATGAAAATCTATGTAAAAACACTCGAAGATATTAATATGTCTTATCAAGTGAATAGAAGAGAAACTCACAATGAATTTCATTCATTTGACTACTAATAAAAACTCCATCAAAAGAAAATAATCTATAGAGTTTGATTTGTTAAAGAAGATTTAAAATGATGATAACCTAATGCTTAACATTAGTTTTTGTCAATACGTAGATCATTGCAATCACACGTATCGTATCAAAAATATATATAAGAAATAGAAAATGAACGGTGGTCTTCTTCTGGTAAGTGGCGACAAATGTCTGCAAATCGATAAAATGATAGGGTTTAATCAATCCGAATCTCTGTGTTCCTTGATAAATATCTTAGTTTTCTACGTTTATCGTTCTTATTCTTCAGATTCGTATAAGAAAATTTTTGTTAAGAACCAGATCTTTGTCATCTCTCCTCGATCGGTAACTGTGAACAAGAAACTTTATAAACATCTCAATTGTACAAGGTATTCAGAAAAGAAATTGGTCAAGTAGTCGAAAATGTTTATGAACAAATATTTCATCATTAGATCTGCCTTGCTCAACGGACAATTCAGGAGTTAAAACAAATATATAACCGATGAAGTTGGATCAAAGGAAAACTTCCGATATAAACAGTTCAGATAGTGGCTTTCGTTGAAACATTATATTGGTCTTGGAGGTGAAAAAAAGACTATCGAATCTCATTTAAGATGTACTATAACAAGGTGAATTATTAGATAGTTTGCTCATAGTATTGGAAAAGTCCACAGACATTAAAGAGAAATCCATTGAAAAAAAAAAAAGGTTGAAACCTAAGAACAAATGATTAACTAATACATTCTTTTCAATCTACAAGAGAAGAGACAAAACTAATTGTAAAATGTTTTCGTGGATTTGAAAAATGATGACGTCGATGATGAATTGAACATTTTCTCAGGCAATTGCCGATGAAAAGAATACGAAAAATTTGTATCGGTGTATAAGCATGAATTATATAATGAATAGAATCATATCGAATGTAATTGATTAACATTCCAGATATCAATGCAGACGAATCTGGCATTCTCACAAGCCAAAAAATAAACCAAGCTATGGGTGCTTGTGTTCCTAATTCGTGAATAGGTGAAAAAACATGCCATAAATCAGTTGGTGCCACATGATGTATACCATGCAGAAAAAAATGAAACTTTTGAGAACGAGGTTCTATAACCGGCAAATGAAAAAGAAAACGATGAAATAAATATTCGATGGGAAACCAAAGTATAAAGCCAATTAAAATCCAAACTAATCGAAATAATGTAAGAGGAGAAGCCAAATAATATATTACTGGTGGCCAAAATAGTAATGGCAAAAATGGAGGTGATTTTGTTAAGATAATATTCCAAAATTTCTACCGATATAATCTGACTTCATTGACATGTTCGGTATTTTTCGAATAAATATCCATTCTTCATATTGCTTAGGTGTTAACTTAAATGGATCTTCACTTGTATAATGTTTTTCTCCAGTAAGCGTGTCAAGATGAGGAGATGGAGCTTGAAATTCACAAGCAATGGAAGATGCGTTATTTGTGTAATGTGGTGGCATGTTGAAGCAAGAATTGAAAGTGCAACATCAACGATATTCAGTCTATGTCACATTCGATAAGAGTCATTGTGTGTTTTATGACAATACAAACAAAAAAAGAAAAATATCCTTATCTATCTCAAAGTTAAACAAGAAACGTCATTTTCTACACAGCAGATCTAACATAAAGAATGCTTGTTTAAAGTTAGATGTCAAATTTTACACTTAATATGCATTGGGTATTTTGATAATTATCATTTGTCCGACATTTAAATTGTCATAATTCGACATGTTTACATATATGAAATATTGAACGACTGAACAGACGATCGTCCACAGAAGACCCATAGATGCTGGAAAAAAGTTTTTTTTCGAGTTAATATAACAAACAATCAATTTTGTATCATGTGTTAATTGAAAAAATCCTTAATAACTGATGAAGATCTTCTCAAATCTAATTTAATCGCTGATATGTTATAGAGAAAATCGATTTGAATAAATTTTCTAATAGAAATCAATATTTATTGTGAAACCAAGTAGTTGAAAAAAAAAGAAAAGTTGTGAAGTGCAATGATTTATATGCGCTTTACATATTGGTGTTATTATTGAGGACATCGTATTTAATTAGAATACTATCATCGAATTTATTCTACTTCTTATCACTCGATGATTTCTCAGCCCTCTTAAAATAGTTTTTCATGAATAGATAGAAAAGATATTGATTTATTCAGTCATTAAATTTAAGCACATTGGTTCACCATTTGATCCAACTATTTCAGTGAAACGGGCAAAGTTTGGTAAATCCTTTATAATTTGTTCTATGATTTCTATATCAGGCTCGGGAAGATCATCTAATTGAAGAATCGCATATGAACCTTTGCTGTCACCCGTTGTATTTATAACTGGTTCACGATTTGGAAGTAATTCTTCAGAAGTAAGTTGTACGGATTGTTTAGATAACTGTTCACTACCCACGAAAACATTTTTCACCAAATACCGCGGTTATTGGCGGTTGATCAGTTGCAGCTCTGAGCGGTTATTGCAAACCGCAAAAGTCAGACCTTTTATTAGGTTTTTTTTGCACCGCCCGAAACCGCGGTATCTTCAAACCGCAATTATTAATGGTTTTTGAAAAAAAATTAATTCATCATATGATGATATATTATTTCTGACACCTATCCGCAGATCATTGATTTTCCATGTTTGCGACCTATCTGTGATCTCACACGACGATTTAACACCGCGATCAGCTCGTATAATACTACTGTCTATTTATTATTTGTTTTCTACTGGTTAAATTTAAACTTCTTACCGTGTGATTGCGATCCACTAATTTCAAAAAAGTTATCCACATCCTTCAATGTACTAGAACCACAACACAAAAAGCATATTCCGAAACAGCAGGAGAAG
>CAJNOP010000030.1:320850-389912 GCA_905250075.1 Rotaria sp. Silwood1
CTTATTTTAATGATGACTCATTTTCATCAATCAAAGCATCAAATTTTTTCACCAATCATTTTTTTTCTTTTTGATTCTATCATTTATCTTGTAGTGACATCTATCATCACATACATAGGTTGTTACAAAATGTTCGTTTTTCTTATCCGACTCTCTCGTAAAAGTTGTCAAGTGAGATCAAGTATTCTACTACCAAGCATAGATATATTTAAGATTTTGTGCAAAATTTTAGCCTTCTAAATCTTGTACAGCATTTTATTTTTATATTTCTTTCAAATCATTCAACACACCCTTTTTAAAATGATATTTGAACATACACAAAATATCATGCTCCTTCGATACACACATGATAAGATCGAGAAACTTTCGATCAGATAGTGTACAATTGACTTCATGAATTTTAACTGATGAAACTCATGTTTTTGGTTCAGGTTATCCTTCAACTATTGTTTTATATGGAAACGATCGATGCTATCCCAACAATAATTGAATACGCTTCTTATTGAATATACTGACGAGGACATGTTTTCAACTGATGAATTGATTTTTTACCAAAAGCCTGTGGATTGTAGGCTGACTATTAAAGTTGATGTCCTCTATAAGCTGGACGAATCAAAACAAAAAATTTTGGCGAAAACTTTTAGATTGTACAATTAATTTTCTAGAAAAACAGTGTATAAAGATCGAAAGAGAATTTTCCATTGTCATATTCAATATCCGTATAATCGATAGACTACAATCCAATAGATTTCAACAAAAAAAATTTCTTTGTGGCTATAATATCGTTGACAGTTATTTCAATTATTCTTATTTGTTTAAAATTCTACGAAGTTTTATGCTTGATGACTACATTATGAGTGTATCAATGACTGAAAATAGCTCTATGTTCAATCGTCTTGTCGTTTACTGGAAAGGTTTGAATTAACTGAACTTCAATCCTATAGTCGACACTATCCATAATGATCGATTATACTTATACCATTTCAATAGAGATACGAAATTTACTCGAAGATTCGACTGTTATAAAATAGTTAACGAACACTCAAAGCTGATCGAAATAAAAGTTCAGATCAGTGCAACCTTAAAATCAACTTTGTTTATGTAGGTTAAGTTAGTAACCAACTCGAGTAATTCCAACATCGATTCACTCAGGAAGTGTTTCAAGTGGAATTAAACATGCTCTGTTGAATTTTTAAATTAGATTTACAATATCCAACGATGATCCATCTAGGATTGCGATTCAGACATGATGGTCAGTGTTTTATGTGCCACTCGAAGAGGTCTATCGAATAGTATAACTAGTTTCATTACAGCATCAAATCAAACGATACTAATTTTTCAGTCAAAAAGTGCGAAAATTCTGATATTTTTCTTGTGTTTTTAATTTACATTCGCGTAAAAGCTCGTTGCAAAACTGCTATACTTATTTCATTCATAATCTTAGAAAAGTAGAAAAACTTGTACAACATTTATTTTGCATCGTTTTTTTTGGAGAACTCATGTTAATGACAAGATTAAATCTCTAAGCAAGCGGTATAGATAATAATATTACGTGCTATGAACATAGTTTTTCAATAGCTAGATATTTTCTAAATCTGCACAAGTTGAAAAGATAATGCGATATATTTGTTTCTGAGGCAACGTCATCAGCAGAGCGTGAGAGAAAGTATTTCAATGATAAGTAACAAGTATTTGTTTTAACTAGTCGGAACCAGATGAGTAGTAGCATAAGGAAATAAAGGCTCCAATTTGTGATAAAATGGTGATTGTATGTGAGAAGATCAATAATCCATTTTGTTTTGAAATAAAACTTTCATAGAAGAAATTGATGAGTTAGGAAAGAAACTCCAGCATGTATTTTTCTTTGAGATAGTTATTATTTATAAGCAACTATACATCATGAAAATGACCATTACAACATAATTTTCATTAACTCATCCGATTATGTAATCATATTCAACGATCTTGAATGTATTGAAGAAGTTTATTAGTCTCCTTATTATACTGAGGTACTTGAATGTGCTTTGAAAAATTCATTTTCTATTTACTTTCTTATCGTATGTAATGACAAGATATAAGAAAACCTGTTATTAAAGTATTGATTAGATTAAATGGACTATCTTTGATGAAATTAACCCTTCGAATAAAAAAATATAAGAAGATTTACAATCTCGCTTTGTGACAAGGTTACATCTTGAACTTTGACAAACACAATACTTCCATTTTCAAGGCTTTCAATAAAGTTTTTCCAAAAATTTGATGCTTTTTCATGGGTTAAAACGACTCACTTTTTGTCAAAAAGTACGAAAAGAAACCGATTGTTCGTAAAACTTTGGTGAAAAAAAAACTTAGTAGAACATATATAACTCACGATAGATTAGAACTACTAAAGTTGAATTTGCACAGTTTGAAGGCCTTTAGTTAGTAGTTCTAATGCATTCCTGAGAATCAAATTTTCGGAACTTTCACACTATCAAAGATTTTGTTTTCGATAAACTCGACCAGAACCCTGAAGAAACCATTTTGGAAAAATATGATATATACAGTTCGATGCAGTTTTATCTCGTCTTTCGAACGGTGAAAACCACAGTTTTCTATCTTGTTTCTATCGAAAATTATTCAACAAATACTCAACCTTTGTCTTTTTTGAAATGAGTATTAGTTTCATATTTTCTGCGATGAAAAACTAATATCAGCGTGAAACTTGGATTACTCGGTTAAAAACTGATTCAGTTAAAAATACCAGCAGCAAGCAAACTGTGACTTTCTGCAAAGGAAAGAGAAGACATAGAAATATCTTTACAAAATCATTTTGAAACCAATGATTTTCTCGAAACATTTTAAAAAATGCGTGAAAATAGTTGGTCATTCTAAGGAAATTTTGATTTTCACATGTCTGTTAGATAGAGAAACTTGGGATTTATAGTTCAAGGAACAATGTGAATGATTATTTTCTCCAATTTGAATGCTGAACAAAATGAAATTGTGTCTCTGTTCGACCGAGTAATATTTCATTTTGTTAATTTTTAAGCAAATTTTCCAAGTTCTTATCAAAATTTTATCGGAATGAAACGATTTCTATATGTTTTTTTTGGGATGTTCTTCGGAAACCATTGGTTTCAAAATGAATTCATTCTAATTATGATTGCCTAAAAATACATTTCCATGTCTTCTTTTTCAATTGTTGGAAATCATAGATCGTCAACTGCTTGCATTCTAGAGTTATTCAATCTTTAACCGACCACCTTCATGTCCTACGCCAAGAGAAATATGTTGCCACTGTTCAAAGTAGAATATCGCATGTTGAAAATCTCATAATAACATTCTATCGAGTATGTCAAGTTCCATCTAAAACACGGAAAACGAGGCCTAGAACACTATTCTAGATTGGAGATTGTTAATTGTCACATTGATTATTCTTTTCTCTGCCGTTTCTAATGTATAATCTTTTCTCTAATTCTTACTGTTAAACTCATCTCTAATCGTTACAATTATGGTATGTGAATAAGTCTGACATAATTGCTATAATAAAAGTTTTTGTAACGCTACAAAACTTTTAGTAAAGATGTATGTTCTCGAATAAAAATAAAAAACAGTGTAGGCAAATAATGAATATAATTTTGTAAATGATTGTATGGTTTAAAAGGTATATTATCGTCGTTACTATGAAAAAATGAGAAGAATCAATATGACTTTATCGACAACTTGTCTTTCCTTTGTAAAAACAAAAGATACTTTTTATCGAGTCAAACTAAGAGAAATTTATGTTTTTTTTTGAGTCTCCAAATATTTCACGACCGAAATCCTACGAGATCATAGTGATTTGTTTCTAATTCACAATAGAGTACTATTGTTTCAGAAAAGAGTCAGCAAACCAGAAGGATACGCATCACTTATATTTATAAGTGATTGTACGATTTTGTTTCTTGAATGGTTACAGAAAATACTTCACCTATTGTCAAGAATTCACTCGTACATATAATTATTATTTACTCAATTATGATAATCAAATAGTCTCAGTTTCTATTAATCTAATTAAAGTTGTTGATATGTTTTATACAGGATCTATCATTACTTTTTGTTTTTTTAATTTGTTTTGTTCTTTTTTGATCTAGAAGATCGAATCATTTCAATCTGCATTTTACTTGAAAAAAAAACCATTTGACAAGTCGACAATTCGAATATACATGATGATTAATAGTTTATTTCATAGTGACAATCAAAATCATATTTTTATATTTTCTGAGAATAAAGAAAATAAACATCATAGAAACAAATAGATATTATTCATGTATTTGTTCTTGTCATGTAAAAAAAAACGACAAAAATACTGTTTTTTATCAATTTTTCGCTGATGAAAAATCAAATAATCGTTCTTAATCGATTAAAAACAGATCTTTTGTCGTTTTTCTTTTACATGGATTGTATAGGATTTCGTTTAAAAAAATATGATGCATCGATGTCATGATAGACCATCAACATATGAGTATTTAGCTGAAGCTACACCAACTTTACATTCGATTGCCATTGTTTTTGACTAGATTTAATAGCCATAGGATTTTTGAATGATGATTTATTCATCAAGAACATACACGTTTATATGATTAAATCTAAAACAACTCAATAAACGACAAATAGAAAAAATGTTGTAAAAATCATGACTAGTTTTTCTTTATTATGTTTTATTTAAAATATTTGCATTATCTTTGATGAAAGTTATGATTCCGATAGTAGTTTTATATTAACTTTAATAATATGGTAATAAATCTTGTAATAGATGCCACACGAGACGAAGAGGAACTAAAAAGACTAAGAAAAAAAAAAGAATTTTTGTTTTTTTTTCTCAGTCTTAAAAACAACGTAAGAGAGAATGACGAGTAATGCACACATTATATAGTGGTTAGGGTTAACGGCACATTTTTATTTCTGCATAGAAAAAAAGAAACGGTGAGATAACCAGCATAATCTTTTCTATTAATATAGATACAAACTTGTTTTTTTTTCTATATTCTTGCTTATTCTTTCTCTCGAATAATTGAGTTTAATGCGCAGATAAATTTTATTCAGAGAAGGTCGAGGTCAAATAATACAATAAATCAATTTATGTCGATCAAAAGTAAAAAGACGAAAATTCATTCAAATCAATGTCGAATATGTAATGTTCCAGCTGAATATTCTTATTTTGGTGTTATTTCATGTCATGCATGTAAAATGTTTTTTAAAAGAAATGCTATTACTGGACAGGTCAAATTGATTTTCTATTTTACATTTAATTTTCATGTTAATTATTTTAGGTAGCATTTGTATGTGATTTTGGTGGTCAATGTGAAATAAATATAAATACTCGTCATGTATGTTCATCATGTCGACTTACTAAATGTTTTAAATGTGGAATGAATATTGATAAATTACAAACATCAAGACAAACGAAACCAAAAGGAAGTATTTCAGTGAAGAAACAAATACAGGATCAATTAGTGATGGTAAGATTATCAGATGACATTAGTACAAGTAAAACTACTCTGTTTTCTAAAAGATTTTCGTAGTTTCTAATTTCAGAAAATCTATCTTATTGCTTGGATCAGTATTGAATAAACATACCTACATAATGAAAGCACGATAGATCGTGCTGACTTATATAATCTATTACGTGCTTCTAAAAACTCCACTTAAATATATTATGAATATGCTATTTTTAGAATTTTTTTTTGTTTTGTTTCTGAACTTGAATGAAATAAATCCATATATAAACTCATTTATCATTTTTCTCAGAATATATTTTTCAATTAGAAAAATTAAAGTAATTTCTATAGTATTCGAAATATAAACAGTTTTTTTTTATTTGAAAGGTCTAAATGAAAGTAAACCTTTATCCAATCAGATCTTCTCTAGTTAATTTTTGTGTTGAAAAAGCAAGGTTGGGTCTAATGAAGTGATATGTTTTTTTGCTCATTCTAACATCGTATGTACTAAAATGATTATCAAAACTAAATGGAAGTGAATTTCAATGTTTAGTTCTGAGAAAACTGCGCAAAAATATTCATTTTAATTTGAAAACAAGCCAAGCTCTATTTTTTCTTGTAATGAAGTTAAAAAGATTCTGTTCAAACTCATAGATAGACTATAAATAAGTCATAAGTTCATTCTGATTTGATATATCAGACGGACGTTTTTCACTAGGTTTACTCATTTCTGAAAATTTTAGTCCAAATCGATCATGAGGAGACCTTTAAGGAACTTCTGCAATATGGAAGTAATAATTTCTAATATTTGTTTTGTTGTATACAATCGTATTTTTGACGAAATTATTTCAAATCTTATCTATTTAATTCGTTTTTTTTTCAAATCGCTGATAAATTTATAGAAAAACTCTTATCTTATTATATAAATCAATATTGTATTTATTAGTTGCCAACATTAAATATTTTACGATCAGATCAATCATTATTAACAACTAATCAATGGACACTTCTCACAAATTTATTTTATTGTTATAAAGAATCACAAATGTTACCGTTCATTCAACGTTTAATAGATACAGACAATGCTTCACAATTCACTTATGCCATTTATGAAGTACTTGTAGATGAATTCTTAGTATCTGTTTATGAAACAGCAGGTGCATATCTTCGTTCCAATGATGATCTTCGTTATTTAGCATTTGATGAACGTTCTATCATACTTCGTAATGCAGCTAATAGTGTATGTTGCATAGGTGGTTCATTCATAATGCAATATTGCCATTTATATGGTCTCAATTCTTTCCTAACAGCTATGAACATAAAGTATGGAACGCGTACAATGGATATTCATATTGAAGCAAGAAAATATATTGATTCAGATATTGTATTGATCAAACTATCAATTTCATTATTTGCTTTCTGTGAAAATACTTATTGTTATCATTCAAGTAACAAGGAAGACTTTATCAATTCTATTGAGATTTTCAGGATTCAAACCAAATATGCAGAAATAACATGGAAATATCTTCTTTATAGATATGGTTATCATGATGCAGTCAAACGATTTCTTAATATAGCTCTTTGGCTTACTTCTATGAATATTTTAGCATTTCATGCTCAAAGTTTAACAACACATCTTAATGATATTGGTTCAATTATTGAACAAACTGAAATGAACCTTCTATTAGATGATGTTGAAGAAATAATTGAAGCAAACCAGTAACAGTCATCTTTTTCAGATGTTTTATATCATTAATGTTTTGTCCGGCAGTCATGATCAAAATTAGTATAGAGAAAAAAATAATAAAGATATCTACAAACTACTTTAAAAAAAAGCAATCTAAAAGTATATCTATTTGAAATAAAACTTTTCATGTTATGTCACAGATCATCATACAAAACATTACAAAGAGTGAGATTCTGTTAATAATGAAAACAGCGAAGACATCGGAAGCTATTCTAAGAGCTTCCTCTAAAATTAATCTTGGGCGCAGTACATTCAAATTACATGAATTTTGTAGAATATGTTGCGACGGATGCGGAGAGGCTATGGTAAAGTTTTCAGCCCTATATCATGACGTTTTCAGGAGATATGCCCCAAACAAGGATCAAAAGGCGCCTTGAAAATACTCTTTCAAATAAAATAAAAAGCTGTTTGCTACAATGAAGCTTCTTCCACAATTCTAGGATGCAAGGTTGAAAACCTATAAAACGAGAAAAAACGAAAAAGACTTTTTAGCTTTTTCGAAAGCAGCCTATTTTTTTCGAATAGGCAATGAGAAAAGTCTTCAAAATTTTTTGAAAAAAAAAGAGATGTTCAGTAAAAATTCTTGTCGTTTGTGAGAGATCAGATCAGATACTATCTTTTTTCTGCAGTTTTCTTAATTTCGATCATTCTGACGGAAAGCTACTTTTTCGAAAGAAAACAACAAGGGTAACAAAAAACAAAAACTTATATTGATTATATTTTTTAAAAGAAAAAAAAGTTATTCCTCACACAGCGTAGAGTAGAAAAAAACTAATTCATACATATCACTAACTTTGCTACTCACATAGTATTCGAATTGGTGCGCTGCACAAGCCATTATACTAGAAATTTTGTATAAAATATCTACATATACATTAAAGACTTATGGGAACTAATTGGTCGACATATTCTCCCATCTAAACGCGATTTAACATGTTTCGATATTGTTAAAAAGACACTTCAACGCTACAACAATAAAGAAGAAGTTTCATTCATCTATAGAGATCTACAACATTCCTTTTTCTAGTCTCGCTGACACTTAGAATTTTTCTCTGATTCACAGTCATATAACTTAAAAAACTGTCAGAATTTTTAGTTCTTGAATACATGCAAAACCTATATGAATAATCTTCACTTAGTGTTTCTTCAAGAGTCAATGTGAATGTATCAATATCGAGAATTTTCACCAGTGAGACTATTAGTTTTACAACTCGTCCGGAGAGAAATATTTGCAAGATTAATCTTAACTTTTATATTTATTTTTCTGTTCTCGACAAGTATCAAAAGTGTTTCCTTAAATACAAAAAAACCACAACAACAAAACTGAAGAATTTATACTAATACATAGTACAGCAAGAACGAAGATAAGTACAAATGTAGCAATGACTAAACTGCTATAGAATAAAAAATGTTTTATATTGTGTTTCAAGTATTGAAAAACTTATACAAGTTATCAAAAATTCTAATATTTGAAAATAGAATTTCGATCAGTAAAAAAACATCTTTCAACGAGTTTATAAATAAAAATAATCGGTTTACAAACTCGCAATTAGAATAGAACAATAAATATGAACATGTATAGTCTGATTCTTGATAAAAAAAACTGACCGGAATCAAATTGAAACAATATATAGATTCAGATCTTGATAAAGTCTAAAATTACAATTTTGAAATTATTTGCTGATCCTTAAGATAAAGTCGTATTCCACTGAAAAAAACATTATTCAAGCATTCTCTACTTTCAATATATTTGGAATAAACAAAAAAACAAATGCTTATATTGAAATAATGACTATGTAGTATGTTTTCATAAAGTGAGGATTTTATATAAAAAAAAAAAAGAAGTTAATATGGTCATCGAAACCTAAATTCAAAAATATTAATCACTTTAAATCATTTCAATATTAAACACGAGATGAACTCAAGTTTTGTGTTATCTTTTATCTATGATGTATGAAAAAATGATTGTTATCTTTAACATACTTTTTTTGTTCATTCATGACAAGCATTTCATTTTTTGTATATTTTTTTGAAACTAAATTCCTTTACTTGATTACAATCAAAAGCTTTCATTACATTCATTATAAGAGAATATAGTCTTCCGGAATGTTTTCACAAAATTTCATAATCTGATTTGTTCTGGCCACCAACTTTATCTTTGAACATCATAAATATGCATCGTTGATCTACATAGTTCATCATATTTTCTCATGAATACAAGCGAATTTATTATTCTTTTAAACAATCGTGACCGATATGTGAATATAACTTTACAAATCTTATGTCTATTTTTTGTTCAAAAGCTGTGAGAGACTTTCTGAAAGATCTAAAAATGAAGAGTCAATAGGTTTTTGTATATCCTATACGTCCCTTTTTCGAATCTGACATAAATTTTCAAAATCAGTCATGTTGTAGAGCAGAAACTTCTCTACCACATATGATATTGACTAAAGCTGTAGTTTTGATCGAAGTGAGATTACAGGCATTTTCTCAAGAACTTCTTTCAACGTAGAAAGGTTGTTGATTTTTTGTAGAGTAGTTTCACATCGCTATAATTTAATATAAAAATAAAGTTTGCAACTTTTAGTTTTGAATCACAATAATCAAAATACAAAAATTTCTACTATTCTTGAACAAAAATTGAGCCAAAATTTCTAATCATTTTCTCAAAGAAAAAAAGCATTCTTACTAGTAGTTGTTGACAATACTTTACTTTCGAATGACCCGTTATACTATAAACTCATTGACATATCTCAATAGACATGCATAAGTTTTTTTCTTCTCAGAAGACTTCTGAATCATAGACAAACGAATGAAATGTATAATAATGGAGATGAAACACACAAACAACTCTTTTCAATATATATTCAAGCTATTCATAGCAATGCATACTAATTCGGTATTACTATTATCATAATTTATAATTTTTCTAAAGTAAAACTTCATATAGAAAGATAATATAAAAATAATTAATACAAATTATAACTGAACCCTTTAGAGAATATGAATAATAATTGAATTTTTTTGACAATAATCTTTACCTATTTTCTGTAGATGTCACCTTATGGTTATGAGGCATTTTTAATGAATGGAGTTGTCTAGTTAAAATTTGATTGTCTTTAACAGTGTCCTATAGAAATATTTGGAAGTATCTATGACTGATTTTCAATTCAATTGTTGCCATTTTTACTCTTCTGTTTCTTCATCTGTGCGCATGTATGCAAGGCTGAAATTAACATAGTATTTTGTAAGCGCTATGCCCTATTATTCCACCCACCGATCTTTTCTATTTTATCATCAATGGCAAATATAGAAGAGTTAATTGTATATTCAAATAGCCGAAATGGACTTGGAATTCGAATTTTAGGTGCTAAACGAGCTACAAATCGATCAGGTATTTATATAAGACAAATACTTGATGATGGATTAGCACAAAAAGAAGGACGATTAAAAGTAAATTTTATACAAATAAAATTTTATTTTAAATAATTATATAAATATATTAGATTGGCGATCAAATACTTTCAATAAATGATGAACCATGTATTGGTATTAATCGTGAACATGCTGTTAATATTCTTCGTTCAGCAGCTGCTACAAATCAAGTTCGACTTCGTATTAAA
Source organism: Rotaria sp. Silwood1 (assembly GCA_905250075.1). Lineage (NCBI taxonomy): Eukaryota > Metazoa > Rotifera > Eurotatoria > Philodinida > Philodinidae > Rotaria > Rotaria sp. Silwood1. The sequence goes on from CAJNOP010000030.1 coordinate 331,683, forward strand.
CATTTTTTTCCATCATCATCATCAATTGAATATCAAAAACTTTTACATGATGAAAAATCTACAGATGATGATGATGATGATGATAATCATCGATATCATAATATAGCTCAAAATCGAAATAATCATATTACAACAAATGAAGTTCGAATGAGAAAATCATCTCGAAGACATCGTCATCATAATAATCAACAACAACATCGTCATAGTGCATATAATTTTACATATGATAATAATAATAATAATAATGAACAACAATATGAAAATAATCAATTATTAAAAGGACTTGATGTTTCACATGATGCTCTTCAAGCATTACTTAATTCAAGATTTAAATTAATTGATCTTGTTGATTTAATTAAAAAAACTTATCCAAATTTATTTTCGAATGATCAAAAACGAGAATTACAATTTATTGAACAATTATCCGAAAATAATACTGGTAATATATATTATTTTTTACATAAATAAATTAGATAGAATATCAATCAATTGATTATTTATTTAATTATATCAAGTTTACGCTATGTTATTCTTAAAATATTTGAGGCCGACAGAATTGAAAGGAAGTCAATGACTCATAAGTCTTATTAGAAGATTTTTTACTAAAACTAATTATTCTTTGGAAATCAACGAGCAGAATAAAACAATAAAATCCTGGAATTTAGTTGAAGTAAAAAAGAAAATTTTTATAACAGTGAAGGGTCACTCTCTTGACCTTTTTGCTTGGGTCATTCTTGAAAAAGCTAATTGATTTTGATGAAATTTAGAAAAAAAAAAAAAAAAGTATTGATACAAGCTTTTAATAATAAATACAAGTGAAAAGAATAGAAGCCTTAAAGATATAAGTTGAATCGATAATAATAAATATCAAATATTTTAAAGAATATTTCAAAAGTTGATTTGTATGGCTTCATTAATAGTATCGTCAATTTATGTTTATTCAAATATAGATATTAAATTTCGTCAGAAGATAATTAATACTGGAGATGCGTCTTACTACATCAAATGGATCCTATCAGAGATGCACAAAATCGCACCGCGCCACTGCTCGCGCCTAGGCGCTACGCACATCTCTCTTTCTCTTTGCTCTACCAATCTGTTTCTCAAACTCCACCGAATACCGGGATGCTCTAAGCATGCGCTCATAGAAGCTCAGACTAGTGTAGCGTAGGCGTGAGCAACGGCGCGGGGAGGCGCGGTGCGACTTTGTCCATCTCTGGATCCTATTGAAACTTTAAAAAAAAGTCTTCAAGGATTGATGTTCATCAATCTTTCTTGTTGATTGATGAACATTTTAATAAGTTTTTCAACAATCTACTATCATTATTTATCTGAGATCATCTTCAAAATTACATTTTGAAATTCCAATCTTGTGCAGATAAACTTCTCAAGAGAATCAATATATTATAAAAGTATCATTTTCTATGCTGAGAACTTCACAAAAAAATTAGTTCTATTGAGAATTTTATTTCCGTAAAATTTTGAAGATGATGTAAGATAAACGATAATATGTTCTTGAAAAACTATAGACCTGAATCTTATAAGATTATCTATAGTTTGAATAGAGCCCGTCGAACGAAATAAGACTCATCTCAAAAATGATTTATCATATGCTGAAATTTTATTCTGAATAACTTCAATGTCTAATATATATTCAGAAGTTCTAAATTTTCTAGAATGATTTTATAAACATTTTTTAAGATCTATTTAATTTGAAAATATATTTTAATATCATAAAGTCAATAAAACTATCATCCATTGTTAAATAGTGAATCATCGAAAGATATTGAACAGTCATTTATGGAATCCCGAATTTCGCTAATTGTCGAAAGTACAGTGGACTTTTGCCAGTTGGAAAAAGTTCGATGGACTTTTGCACTTTGTACTGCTTTCGATTAATCTACAAGTTACACTGGCATTTCCCATAGATGTTCTAGAATATCAAGAGTATAATATATCAAAATCTGTATATTGTATAAAATATTTTGTTTTGTTTTTTGATTGAATAATAGATGGTCGTATAACATTAAAAGATTTTGAACGTCAATCAAGTATTATTCTTGGAGAACGTATAAATCTTCTTGTACCATTTTATTCTTCATCAAATAATTCTTCAAATAAAAATGATAGTGAAATTATTGTTGAACTTCGTCATGAAATCGAAACATGTCGTGCTACAATTGATGAACTTGAAACAAAAATAATAACTTGTGAAAAATCTCAACGTTTAGCAAATGAAATTGAACTTGAATATGAAGATTTACTTAAATATTTATATGAACAATTACGTCAATATAAAATAAATGAAATAAATCAATTAAAACAAATTCGAACAAATGATCAATTAATACAAAAATTATTTAATTATTTATCTATTTATGTTAATAAACCAAATGATGAACATATGTTAGCTCAACTTAAATTTGAATATGAACAACAACAAAAAACTATTCAAAACAGTAATGATACATCAATTATATCAACTAATAAATATCGACAACAATTTTAATAATTCATCTATATTTTATTTCAGTATCATCAATTTGTTTTTGTTTTTGTTTTTGTTTTTTTGCTCATTTTGTTTAATTTTCATCGTTTATGTTTTATAATTATATTACTTACATTTCAATTCAATATGAAATGAAATATTTAAAAAAAAAACCAAGGAAAGGAAAAATGATGAATAAAGATTTATTGGCTAAATTGAAAAAAAAAAGGGAAAATAAAACAAAATAAATTGTTAATGCACTTAGTACCATAAATGATATAAAGAAGAAAAACAAAAAAAGATACCTTATCTCTTTAGCATACCTTTTTTATCGTTTGTTTTTGTCTTGCAATATCAACAATGTTATTGTTTTATTTAATTGTTATTTTGTTTAATATTATTCAAATTGATTGTTCACTTGAAACATGTCGTCAAACATTTGGTTCGAATAAATATGATCTTAATCAATTAAATCATATAACACTTATTAGTGAAGATAAAACATTTCGATATGCTTTTAATCCTTGTGATTTAGTACCAACAGATAAATGTGGAAAAAATTCAGGTTCATTTGAACAAGGTATGACTGCATGTCAAGAAAGAATTATAGGAACTAAGTTTGAATCACCTATGGGCTTTCTTGATGGATATGGAAAGTTACCTAATCTTGAATTTAGCGAAAATCCTCAAGGACCAGGAACTGGAATTGTCATGATTATGCGTAATGCGAAATGTAATCGTGTTGAGCGTTTTGTTCATGTTACATTTATTTGTGATAAAAGTATTAAACAACCGACAACAATGAATGTAATTGAAGATCCAATGTGTAAATTTATGATTACAGTACAAGCAGCTGAAGCTTGTCCACTTAAAGGAGGTATTTCAGGTGGAGCTATATTTATTATTATCTTGATTGTTTTAATTATTATCTATTTTATTTGTGGAATTTTATATAATCGAGTTAAACAAAATCAAACAGGTTTAGAACTTATACCAAATCGAAGTTTTTGGCTAATTCTAGGTGAATTGTTTCTTACTGGTTGTAAATTTACTTGGAATTTTATTCATAATCTCGGTCAAGGAACATCGTCATCGAAAATGCCATATGAATCTGTATAGTTTTTTTTATTTTATTCATCAACTATAATAATAAATTAAAGAACTATATTTACTATGAAAATTCATGTCATTTTATTATTTAATATATATTATTTACCTTCTAATATAATTAGTTGTTGTATCATTGGTTATTATGCATTAGTTTTTTCTTATTTGAAAATTTGTTCAATCTTGATAATGTTTTAGATAGTATCTTTCGTTTTTTGTTTTACTTGTAAACATAATAGTTTAAACGAATTATTTGCTTTGAAAAAGAAAACAAAATCTTTAAAAATGATTCTTTTTATGAAAGACCATAATAACTCTGCATACACACACGTAATAACGATAACAATAAAGATAAGATTGGTTGATACAAGATACAAACAACATATCATTTCTATGATGAATGAAAGTTTTTTTCTGCATTGAGTTCAAAAGAAAATTCTTAATATACGTCGGCTACTTGAAATCAATGTTGATTATTCCACTAGAATATAAATTACTTAAATGATTCAAGGATTCAGAAGAGTTTATTAGACAGATGTTAGTACAATCTCTGTAGGAGTAAAATGGGAATGACAGATTAGCTGTGATTGCTAAACACAAGGAGATTGTTTCATTTTATTTATTTTCGAATAGATTTCTTCATCATCTGTCTATTTAATCCTCTCAAAGTACAACAAGTAGTTCGTATATTATAAAAAGACGTTATTAAAATATAGTCTGTAATTATAGATTAACAATGTTTGTCACGACATTTTCATAGTTACGTCTGTCACGCAGAGATGTCCATCGCGGCTGAAAATCTGCCGCTACCGCGCCGCGGCCTTAGAAAAAAAAGCTACCGCACCGCGGCCGCGCCGCGATGGTTTATAAAAAAATGTTGCCTCGACGCTGCCGCACCGCGATGACTTATAAAAGAAACGCTGCCGCGCCGCTGCCGCGCCGCTGCCGCGCCGCTGCCGCGCCGCTGCCGCGATGAATTATAAAATAAACGTGCCGCTGCCGCGACGGTTTTCAAAAAACCTGCCGCTGCCGCGGTGATTTTTTAAAAAATCTGCCGCTACCGCGCCGCCACCGCCATCGCGGTAGCGGCAGCGCCGCGATGGACATCTCTGCTGTCACGATCGATTGAAAAACTTTTAAATTTTAGCTCGTATACATCAATATTCTGTTTAGGTTATATTTCATATGTATGAAGACTTGTAACATCTATTAATTAAACAAGTATTTCGAATAGATTATGTTATTATAAAACTGTATTCATTTCTAAAAGTTATTATATGAAAATAGTTAAAACAATGATACACTAGTGTCATCTATTTTCTATATGATTAAACTAGTTTATTTTATTGAAAATAAAAATAAAAATAAATATTCTAATTTCTAAATTTATTTTTCTTTAATTATTCGATTAAAAAGAAAAATAAAATTCATTTATAAAGGTAAATACCATAGACTAAATAAAGCTTCATGGTTTGAGATCCAATCTGAATCTATAATTTGAATAATTATTTAACGTGATAATATTAAAAATGGTACTTCCAACATTACATTCTCATTATGCGACTAAACATTTAGCAACACCTCAACAAATAATGCAAAGAAAACAAGAAATTGAAGCTGAAAAAAAGTAACAAACAAATTCTATTACATATTCAATAGAATTAATCATTTCTTTTTTTTGTTTAGAGCTCAATGGGCTCAAACAGCTAATTATTTCAAGGCACAAACTCGTCATAATTCTGTACACAGTCATTGGACATCACCTACATCAGGTGTTATAAGGTAAAATAACATTTAATATTTCGTTATTATTTATCTATAATGAATAAACTATAGTCATGAAGCACATCGTGTTCAACAAGAAAAAGAAGAAAAATTAAATAATCTTGAACAACGTCGGAATCGTCTTGCTGCTATTTTAGAAGCTGAAAAAATTAAATTTCAGGTTTTGAAATTTGTTTTTGTTAAGAAAATAAAACAAAAAATATTCTCTTTTTTTTTTTTAAATATTTAAGAATGAATTATCATCAATTCGTCAATCATCACGTGAATCAATTCCTGATATGAAAATACGTGCTGAATCTCTTCGTTCAGCTCGTGAAAAAGAACGTCAAGTTATTGCTAATGAAAAATTATATGAACATTGGATTACAAATGATCCAGATTTACGTTCAATTGAACAAGAAAAATTAGAAAATTTACAACCTGAATATTGGTCGGAACAACTTAATGAAAGACGTTTAGTACAACAACAAGAAGATGAATTTAATTTAAAATATCAAGAAGAATTACGTCAACGTTTAAATCAACAAGATAAATTAGAACAAGAAGAAAAATATGAAAGAAAAAAAAGAATTGAAGAATTAAAAATTATTTTACAACAACAAATGGATGAACTTAAAGAAAAAGAAGAAGAGGTTTGAGTTTTATTTACATTTTATTTCTCAAAAAAACAAAATTTTTTTGAAAATCTTTCTTATAAATATAAATATTTTTCTATAAATACAAAAGAAATTAATCTCAAAATATTCATTTATTTTTCAATAATCGTTTCAAAAATATTCAATTAAAATTACAATTTTCTATTCTTTTTTAATATCAACTCAATATTTTCTCAAAAACTCAATTAAGGATCAGCATAGGATATATTGAATGTCAATATAATCGTGTATGTTCCTACAATATCTTCTATATTTCATTGTTTGTACTTAATTAAGTTCAGATAAAGAAAATTGATGCTAATCATTCATTAATGGTAGAGTTCAACTTGCAGTTTACTCCCGAATCGGTCTCATTTGATAATCTCTCAATTGAGTCCTTTCTTAATTCGATTCTCTCTCGTTTCGATCCCTTTTCAGTTCGTTCATGATTCATCAAATTAAAAGAAGATGAAATGTCTTCTGTAATTTTCATGAGTAGTCGTTCAAAGAATTCATTCTCGAGTGGTCATTGGTTGAATACAAAAGACGAACAATAAGTAACATGTAATTGATAAGTAGACATCGTTATACACTTATATTTGATTAGAAGGTTTCAGATATCCTTAAAAAAAATTTTCAATTCATATTTTGAAAGAATACAAAGTTCTGATCGTAGTCGAATGTTTTCTAATTTCTGTACATAACAATGAAATATCCTCCTGTAACTGAATGAGAAATTCAAAAAGTGAATTCTAAATTATATGGATCCTTCTTGAGGATATTAAAATTGAAGATAATCATATATGGTATGCATTAATTTTATCCATATAGGAAGTTTTTTCTATTAACGGATTCGTTGGGTTTGAAATATATGCATTGTATAATTTCTTATTTTGATTTAGACTGAAATATTAAAACAAGAAGAAGAACGTCTTCTTCGTGAACAATGGGAATTAGATCAATATGAAGAAGAAAGAAAACAAATGGAAAAACGTTATATTCAACAAGATTATGGGTATAGGTTTTTTTTATCAAATTTTCTTTCTATTTGTTTTTATCTTGTTTAAAGTCGTCAACTTTTACGTCAACATAAAGCTAAATTACATAAACGAGCTAAAGAAATTCAAGAACAATTGGTTTGTTTGATTTATCCGATTTTCTTTTATTTAAAATGCTTTATTCGATTTGTTTCTTTTTTTGTTTTTGTTATTAAATTGATAGGAATTAGATATGAAAATTCTTGCATCAATTGCTCAAACAGATGAAGAAACTCGTATAGAACAATCTGAACAACGAGAACAATTAAGACGTGATGCATTACATATGCTTAAACAATTTCAACAACAAATGAAATTAGAAAAAGAAAAAGAACAAGAACTTGATGCTATGTTTCAGTAAGTCTTTCTCGAAAAAAAAAATGATATTTTATTTTGAAGAAGATAGCTGAAGTTTCACCCTATTCTAATAAGACTATGACTCGTAATTATACAGACAAATGAAAGAGATTTGCATAGCGAACAATATTGGTTGAAATTTTAAGATTAAAGATAGAAGCAAGGAAAAAAAAAAGAGTATAGAATTAAAGTATTCATATGTACACTAATTATAAAGAGTAGACCGAAAGTTTCTAGAGGAAATCACAAGTAGAGTTATGAGGAAGGATCATTTCACACTAAAAAAAAAGAAAATTGATAAAAACCTTTACTGGACTTCAACAACTGACACAAAATAGTGTGTTGTGTCTTTAACAAGTTATTTCTTCCAAAAATATTTTTGTGAGACTTGTCAAGATCCACTTATAGTTTACTAATCAAAAGTTACAAAAAAAATTCTAATGAGAGAATTACTTCAACTGAGATCCACCGTTTGAGCTAATATTAGTCTCAAGAGAAGGTCTCAAGAATTTCTTCCTATGGGACTGACTAATGCCTCGTTAACTAATATTTTCTCTAGAAAATTTCGATTGATTTCTTTCTGAAACAATATTTAATGTATGAGGATGTATATGATTTCTATATATTCAGTATCAAATGGGTTGTGTTGATGAGTTTTTTTGTTTTTGTTAAAGAGAGGAAGCTGCTAAAGAATGGGCACGTCGTGAACAAGAATGGGATCGTGAAAAAGAATTACGTGAAAAATTGATGCGTCAAGTAATGGATGAACGACAAGAACAAGTTATGGGAAAATTACAAGCATTAAAAGAACAACAACGAGAAACATATGAAAGACGACGAGCACTTATTGAAGATATGGAACAAGCTAGAAAATATGATTTAATTGAAAAACAAAAACAAATGAAAGAACGAGAAGAAAAAAAACAAGATTTACAAAAACAAGTAAATTTTATTTGTTTTTTTTTTTTCTTAAATAGAAATTAAAATTAAAAATAACTTACAATTAGATATCAATTGTACAACAAGAACGAGCACAATCTCAATTAGATTTAGAAAAACAAGATGCTATTGAACGTGAAGAGAAAAAACAAATGGATCAATTAGTACGAAAACAAAAAGCTGTTATTTCTGCTACAACTGTTGAACCAAAAGTAATTTACATTTTCTTTCTTTTTTTTTGTTTTGTTATTTAAAATTCTTTTATTTAGTTTTATGGTCGTCGTCGTGTTAATTGGGATTAATTGATGATCTTTTTTTTTTGTGTTTTGTCTGTGTATATCATTTCTTTTTTTTTCATATTAACAATTTCAAAAACGATTAAAATCGTTCAAATTAAGATATTAAACAATTTTCACTTCAATATTTGAAAAATAAATTCTTATTGGTGTTAGTCATCTTAATTACAAATAGATATTAGATTTAAAAAAAAATAAATTCTTTTCAACCTTAATATGTTCAATTAAAGTCAAGAGAAAATTTTTTCAGAATTCGTTTATATCATATGTAAAATAATTTGCTTCAACATTTACGTTTTTGATTTATTTAGACAACAGAAAACATTTTATTGGATTATTTCTTGTGAATTATGTTCTAATACAAATGATTTATTTGATGGAAAATAATTGAATATTTTACTTTAAACTTGATATTTATATAAATAATAGTTGACCATAATTGGCACATATTATTGGTGTACTTTACAAATATTCTCTATAGTATAACTGCAAAATGAGCGATTTCATTTAATACTGTATACTTACAAATGGTTACGATCTGCGTAGACTCCGTATAGTTACGTTAGAGTTAACAAGTAAATGACGATGTGACTCATCGATGGGCCATAGTAAAAAAAAAATTGGATATTTCTACTCTATTTTAATCAAATGAGTTGATTTTTTTTATCAATGAAACAGTTCAGTTCAGGGATTTCCTTGACGAAAGAAATGTCAATAGAGCAGCGTTATGATATTATCATCAACTTCAAGAAAACAAAGTGATCTTCAACAAATTTTTAGAAAAAAAAAAAAATAATTATGAAAATGTATGAAAGATTTGAATTTTAAGGGATTTAGTTTCATCTCAAATAAATCTAACTAGAACTATCTCTCTTGGTAATGATATTTCTAAGGATTTATTTCTTCAGAGAATAGTTTAAATTGACAAAATGAATACATCTCTGAAAATAAAGATAGATTCTTATTTTGTTCCTATAATTGATGCTTGTCAATTCAATAGATTTTGTTTACAAAGAGATAATATCTGTCAGTTATCACTAAATTGAGATTTTTGAAATATTTTTTTTCTTTGAATTTATCAAATCAATTAAAGATAGAAAAGTCTCATCTATTGTTTTGAATATCTTCTGTTTATGACATGAGCAACTTTATTTGATCTCATGAATAAATATCATATTCAAGTATAGAATAACAATTAGTTTTGGTACTTATTATCAAGTTAATGATGTTCAAGAAGAAGACATTCTCTAATAAGATATCAAAATGATCTGTCATATTGTCAATCTTGTAAAGTTATTTTTACTGTTTTAGAAAAAGACATGATATACGTATTTTGTTGTAATCTAACTTATTATGTTAGAATAAAATGTTTCTCGTCGACAAATGATATTTTCTCCTATCAATTGTTTTGTCCGAGGAAAATGTTGTCGTAGACATACAAATATACTGATGTAATTATCAAAATAAATGATGATATATCTATAAAAAAAAACCCAAAGATGTGTATCGTGCTTGAAAATTGAGGCAAGAACAGTGTAAAAAGCGATGGTGGTCGTTGAAGCGCGGAGCGGTTGCACCTAACGATAACTAAAAAACAAAGTTTTCCTTATATTTGTTGCTCTATAATATTTCTTTTAAAAAATAGTGCTTCATGTATATACACTGAGAGAGTGTTTTTTTTCTATTTTAATTTATTTTCTAGTTGAATTTACGAACATTTAAATTTAAGATTAAACTAAATATGATATTCGTCACAATGAAATTCACTAAGTTTTGAGTTAGATCAATTTATTATCAGAATAATTGTTTATCAGCATTGATTACAATTTTAACAAATGACTATGAAATGGAGTGATTAAAAAAACAATAGTATCTGAATCTGTCAATGATTAAATCGGTTCTATTCACGTTTCAGTGTTTGATGTATATTCTTTTTTAAAAATTCTTAGTAATAGAGTTTAACAACTGATGAGATTAAGGCATGAACCATCCACGTCTGAGTGGTGAGCATCTTCGAGAAAATTGATATATTATTAGTTTTATTAATTATTTGTATACAAGAGAATTACTACATATCAATAAGAAAAATCTATTCAAAGTCAATTTTCATATAATTATTCTTTCATATTGGATAACCATCGTGCGTGAATTTGTGTCATTGTGATTCTCGTGGGATTCATTTTCAATGTAGTACTTGTTGTTCCTACTTGTATATTTTTATTGGAACATTTAAAAATTTGTAAAAATTCTTGTCGAAATAAACGACTTGTTAAACAATGTATATAAAAATCTAGAGTATGATTAATTGCAGCTATAAACATCACTATAGATGATAATTGTAATAGTTGTATTTGATTCATTGGTCCACGAAGAACAGGTGTTAATAATATATTAAATAAACCTAATGGTAATGTAGTAGCTACAAATAATACAATTGTAGCTAACATAATTAATAACATTTGATTATCAAGTTGAACTCGACGACGTGCACGATTTGTATTTTGAATTGTTGTTTGTCGAGCTAAACGACGAAATGTATCAATTGAAAAAATAATCATTAAAATAGCAGGAAAAATTGTTTGAATACATGAAAATAATGTTGGCCAAATTTGACGAACAAATGTGTTATAAATAGGATTAGTTGGTTTCGGTCCACATACTGTCATTATACCAGCTGGTAATTGACCATAATCAGCTTCAAGAACATGAGCATTAAAACCAGCAAAAAAAATAATAATTATTATTGTTATTATCAATACATTTCGTGGTGTACAATATTGTTTTGATTTATATGGAAATCTAATACGAATCCATCGATCAATAGCAATAGCAACCAATAACCATGCATTACAACACATGGCTATCCATTGAATATAATTACGAAATCGACACATAGCTGAAGCATTCAATGATGTATCACGAATTTTAAGACCTGTATTAATAAAATCATAAATGCTAACCAATAGATAAACAGAATCGGATATAGTTAATGCAATGAATAAACAACTTGTTGAAATATGACGCAGTATTGGTCGAAGAAAAATTAAAAAACTATTTGTATGACCAAATGAACCAAGAATAAATAGAAGAGCATATCCAAAGAGTGCAATATTACTTTGAATATCTGTAATAGGTGGTGCTGGAGGTTTAGGAGGAGGATTTAAACCAAGACCAGAATTATTAAGTATCGGTGATGATAACATAGATACATTCATACTATAAGAAACTCTTCAATTCTTTTACACTTATGATTCTAAATCACTGACAATTTTTCTTATATAGTATTTAGACAGAGCCAACAGTCAGCGATACCATATCGGTATTTATTTGACAAGATTGTCTTTAACTGAAATTATATCTCGATGTGACAGGCAGACAAGAGCGATATTGTGCACATGAGAAAAATGACAGAAAATAATTAAAAAATAGATTTACCTGTCAAATCCATGATCTACATAGAAAACAATATTTTCTTGTTCAAACAAGTTACATAGGAACCATTCAAACTGATTCACCACTTCTGCACTCATTGTTTTTCTCTACAGAATTCTGCCAGTTTGATATTCTCAAAATATCAATTAAAGTGGTTTTAGATACAAATAAAGTAAAACCACATAAATTTGTTGAGAAAGTCTGTAAGAAAAAATCCTTTTGGGTTTACTCTAGTCTAACGATCCTTTCGATATGCTCAGAATATAAACTCCAAAGTGATGAATCAATTCAAATCGTTACCTAGTCTATTAAGTATCAAATAGATATTTCACTAACATTCATGCGTATAAAATACCTTAAGTAATCCAAACGTTCGCGGAACTTTCTTCAATTCTGACTGATTGACACATTTTGGAGGGCAGCTTTCTTTTTGGTCATGGAACAATATCAGGACCAAACCGATCGATGAAACTAATTGAACGCTTATTGTTTGTTTTTAGCATCCATAGAACTTTTTTTTTCCTGGATGATATATCTTGAAATGGATCAGACTCATGTTCATTTCTACATTTATATGAGAATAAAACTCAATTGTACAGCAAAGCGTTTTCCTGCAGAATTGTGTAATGCATGGTATGAAGGTCATGCAATGCTTCAAATATGGTAGAATCTCTATAGAAGATGATTTAAGAATCGACTGATCAGTAACCGAAGTCATCAGCAGAAATATTGAAGCCATTCTTGCGTTAATTAAGACGAATCCACACATTATTATTCAATAAATCATATTTGAAATAGGCCTGTCCTACAGAACTATTAGAAGGATGATTCATCATGCATTGGCATTGAAAAAAGGTTTACTTAAGATGAATATAATGTTAGCTAATCGAAAAATGCAAGCAATAACGAATTAACATACGTCAACAAAAACTTGCACACTTTGGAAATCAGTCAACCGCACCCTATGTGAATTTATTATAGGAAAAGAAACATGGATTTATCATCATAGCATTAATTCGATACAGTTTAGTTTTGAAAATTCAAGCCTAATAGAAGTGGTCAATTGAGGTCAATACAAGAAAAAGAATATGTTTGCTGTCCACGAAAGAATAATAGGACGAGAATTTATGCATATAGTCAAATCCAGCAACACAATATCTCGTGTTTACTACACAGACAATTATCTAAAAACATTTATTTAACAATATTAGAGAAGAAAGATCGAAGTCTCGTATACACGTCATAAAAGTGCACCATGACCGTACACGACCTTATAAAATGAAAGATATTAGAACACTTAGGAACCAAAGCATGTTTCTGACGATTCATTAACTTCATTCTCCTAATTTGTCACAACCCCATTCTTTGCTAGTTGGTTATTTGAAACAGAAATCACACAGTTATTCTGATTCTAAATTGTAGGGCAAGCTGTAACTAAGCAGAGTTGTCACCGGTCGAGAATTCTCGAGCCACTCCTGTCTGGTTCGGCCGGTTTCTTAGGGCATATTCTATCCGTTGAAAGCAGAGACTTAAAAAAAAACACATTTTTCTATTTTTTTACTTATGTCTTTGGAATATTCTGCCATAGTCATTTATATGTATAAGATTTCCAAAGATCAACATGGAATATTCCTCTTGCACGAAAAAAGGAGTCAATTTGCTTGATAGCTGATTGTTTAGCTTCGAACCTTATTTTTTTTTCAGTTAGATTTCACAGAAAAATCTAATGTTTCTCTTTGAACAATTATTAAAATTCAAATATAGTCTCTGATATAATATTAGTAAAATAAATTGAGAACTTTATCTTAGTTAATATAGTATTCATTGTGTTTTTTAGGAAATGAAAAAAAATAAAATAAAAATAAAAAGTTGTAGACAAACAGATAATACTAAGAGTAACAGCTTTTTCAAAGAACACAATTATTTTCATACAAGAACTTTAACTTACAATTGACATGTTTTATCAGAAAAAAAAATATATACCGAGAACATTGTAAAATTTATTTTTGACTTATCTCGGAGAGGTTCTAGGGAAAAATTTTTCCCTCAAAAATTTTTTTAAACCCATAAAAACCGATCGAACTAGTTACAACTCTATAATTAAGTTAAATATTATTTAATGAAAGAGAATATTATGTATTCAATTAAAATATACAGGAATCAATTCGATGGGCGGCTCTACAGCAAAGTCACTTGTTTATTTGAATATTTATTCGAAATACAATATCAGACATTAAAGAAGAATAGCTTCCATCGATCTTATTGAATAAATAAATTTATGTTTAGAAATACATTTCTCCTATTGTAACAAAAAAACAAATGGTTCTATGATATTTCCTATAAACATAAAGAAAACTTTTATTTTAAATGTTCAAATTTTCTTGATACAGTTGCTTCATGCATCAATCGAATAATATCTTTTCGAGTTAAAATACCTTGAAGATGACTAAAAAAAAAAAGGAAACAAAAAACATTGTTATTATCTATCTTCGAAAACAAAAACAAAAAAGAATTCTACCCATTTTTTGTAACAAATATTTGTCGACATCCTAATTTTCTAAACATATCTACAACAGTTTCCATTGGTGTTTGATCAGTAACAATAATTGGTGCTCTATCAACTAATTTATGTAATTGTAATACTTTTGATGCTTGTAATGCTAATGATGCTCGACGCATTCCTAATGATGATAGTTGACCTGATTTATTTAATAAATTCGACATTGATACAACAGATACTTTTCTATTAAGTAATGGTTTTGTTTGTGTCATTGTTATTTGCATTTTTCGTGATTTAAGTACAGCTAATAAATCTTTTCGTTGTAATTGACCAACAAGACAAGGAAAATCTGTACTAATAATAACAGGATAAATTGAATGTGGATGATTACGAACAAGTGAATCAATTTGTGTTATAGTCATACCATTTTGAGTTACACATGCTAATGTAAAATTTTCATTTGAACGATCTGCACGTATTGCTTCACCAGCTTTTAAAGTAAATGGAAAACTTTCACGATTTCCTAAATAAATAAGAAAAAAAAAAACATAATTTTATTTTTTTTATTGTTTTTTTTGTTATTACTTAAATATGGATAACCACTTAATTTAACATATTCTTCATAAATTCCTTCACCAAATGCATCACCTACCCATTTAGCTGTTAATGCTGTAATCATTAATGGAACAATATAAGATAAACCACCTGTAACTTCACTCATAATAACAACTAATGAAACAGTCATTCGACTAACTCCACCTAAAAATGCACATGCACCAACAACAGCATAAAGTCCAGGTGTAACACAATGTTCATTTGATACTCCACATTCATGTCTTAATAAAGCTAAATGTTGATGTTGAAATGCTATTTGTTCTGTTATAATACCAATAAGACGACCAGCAATAGCTCCTATTGAAATACTTGGAATAATTAAACCTGATGGAATTTTTGTACCAATCGTAAAAATAACAAGAGTTATTTGAACAACTAATGCCCAAAATAATTGCCAAGTAGCACGATGAAGACCAGGACCAGCTAAAGCAGCATATAATTTAGCTGTAGCTGTTCCAATTGGTTTGTCGCGTTCATAGTCACTATAAATATAAAATATAATTTATGTATTATTAAATTCCTAATTGATCCAGGATTTATGGTTGAATTTATGTTTTTTCTTATTTCAGAGAAGAAAAAAAAAAACAAGAGTAGAATTCGAAAATGTGACCGATAGCTCATGAATTTATTCATAATTTTAGAAATTTAATATCTTGACTACGCAGCAGCATTCTCAAAGATATTTACATTTAAAACTCAATTGTATTTAAAATAATAATACTAATATAAACATACCATAAATCCATATGATCATCGAGATGACATTGTCCAACTAAACGTCTTATTAATTCAGGCATTGTTAATCTTAAATAACTATTTGGATAACAAACAATAGCTGTTATTAAAGTTAAAACAATAACTTCTGCTCTTGGATATCTTCCAATATGATTAGTTTTTTTATATTTTAACCAATGAATATTTGTTTTTATAAATAATGCTCCCCATAAACCACCTAATATACCAAGAAAAATAAATAGAATAACTTCAAATGTTGCCCATGGTACATTATATTCAACAGGAAATTGTATTTCATGTCCATTACCATATGGATTTATTGTACGTACAACTAAAGCACCAATCATACAACAGAAAAATGTTCGCCATAATGTTTTATATGGAAAATAATAACTTATTTCTTCTAAACCAAATAATATTCCACCAATAGGAGCACCAAATGCAACTGAAACACCTGTAGCAGCAGCTGCAGATAATATTTCACGTTTACGTGCTTCATTATTACCATATTTAGGAAAAAGTTCTAAATTTTAAATTGTAAAAATAAAAAAATAAACAAATTAAATTCTAAATATATACAATAAAAATTGTTTATCTTACTTGAAAATAAATTTCCACAACAACATGATATATGTACAAATGGACCTTCTTTACCAACAATAAGACCTGCACTTGTTGCAAATATCATTCCAATACTTTTTATAAAGAATGTCCATTTACCCAAATAACCATACATTATAAAACCTGATAAAATTGTTTTTATCTCAGGAATACCTTAAAGATTTTAAGAAAACAATTATGAGATCATTCACCATAAGAAGCACTTCATTAAAAAAAATATTTTGTTTTTCTTTTTATGCATTTAACATATTGATATCTGAAACTATTATTTCATATCTGATCTTTCCAAAGTTAATTAATACTATCATATTTTTATAAGAAAAAAGTTGTTAATAATATTCTGTAAAAGTTCTTCTTATTTTTGTTTCAATGATTAAATAAAATTTTTCATTAATTCCTATTGAAATTTAAAATCAAAGAGTTTCAAGCCAAATTTTAATTTATATTTTGTCACTTTCTATTCTCGACAAGACGAACACAAAATATTCAACAATAAATAATGCCTTAGGCGCGAGACTGATTCACGCTTCTCTCTTATATAATGATTTTTCATCATTTCTCAATAGAAAAGACAAACATTTTTGTCGACTTTCATTGTCATAACATAACTATAAAGCAAAAGTAAACGCAACCTTCGCACTTAGTGTTAAAAATGATATTGAATCAAACACATTTTAGAGATATTTTCTCCTGTGAAAAATTCAGTTGTGATATCTCAAGATTGCATTTTATTAAAATGTTACCCCAGAGTCCTTTAAGAATAAGTTTTTCGTCGAAAAAAAAAAATTTTTGATAGCCATTGTGAAGGTTGTACTTATTTTTCTTTACAGTTGTGTCATTGTAACAAAAAATCGACAAAAATGTTTGTTGTATCTATTGAAGAACCATCAAAAATAATTATGTAAGAGAAAGATGTGAACCCAGTTTTGCCCTTAAGGTACTGTTTATTTTTCAATATTTTTTTATCGTTCTATAGAGAAAAAAATGTTGCCTAAAATATGCAAAATTCAGCTTGAAACTCTTCAATTTTGAATCCTAACAAGAGATAAAAAGTTATTAAACGAACATTTTAGACTCCAGGAAAGAATCATTTTTTCATTTATATGTTAACCTTATAAAAATAACTTATTTTCTTTAGTGTTTTATTCTTCATCTTTTAGTATAACTAATAGAAGATTTTAAATAATTTGTCGAAGCAAAAAAACAAAAATAACTTTACAGGATATTTTTTGTCGTTGTTTCTTGTAAACATATGAAAGTGATGAAAAGTCAGAATTACCTAACTTTGGAAAGAAACAGTTTTAAACACTCAAATTTTTGAGTTGATGATTTCAGAAATCGATTCATCAAATGCACAAACAAAAGAGAACTTTTTTAATCGAGTATCTCGTATAATCGGTGATTTTCTAATTTTTTTTTTGTTTTTGAATATTTTACATACAAACACATAATATATTTACCTGATCCACTTGCATATGGAGCAGAACCAACAACAAGTACAACAATAAAAGTAGAATAAATAACAGACCAAAATATAAACATAAAATATCTAAAAAACCAAGCACTAACTGTTAATCCATCCATACCGAATATATCCGACCATGATCTCCACTTAATTAATATAATTTACAAATATTTTTTTTTATATTAGTTCTAAGAATCACTTACATATTTACATATTTCATTATTAACTTCATCAAATTGAACATCTCGTGATCCCCAACAACATTGTTCTCGATTAAGCCAAAATGCTGATGTACAAACGCCTGTTCTCCAATGACTCATCCATTTAGCTCCAATATCAACAAAACCAGCTACAGTACCTATTTAAACCAATATATATATATATAGGAATGATACAAAATTCAATATTATTTACCAGCTGATATACCAACTAATAAAACACAAAGCCATCCACTCCATGCATCAAACCAAAAGATGAATCTTTTTTTCCAACTTTGTCTTCTTTGTGCACGTAAATTTCGATGTCGTATACGATTACGCATTAAATCTTTTAACCAATCGATTGTTTCAAAATTTTCATAATGTTTACGAACAACATATGTTACATTAGTTACTAAATAAAAATAAAATACAAATAATTCAATTAGAAAATTTTTCATGCAAAAAATAAAATCTTTTTACTTTGTTCATCATCATGTTTATTATCAAATCTACTTCTAACATCATGATTATTATCAATCATAGTAACAGAAGTTGTACCACCTGATGTACCACCAGTTAAATCACATTCTTCACCACTATCATCTTCATCTAGAGTAGGATAATCTTTTTCAGTTTGATGTTTGATATTATCATCTTCATCACCGTCCATACTAGGTACAGGTGAAAGATTAAATCGAGCACGACTATCTATTGATGGATCACCTAGAGAAAAAACATCCATGTATTTGCTTTATGCGAATCAAGTATTTTCTGCATACGATTTAATTTTCTTTCACTCCCACCACTACCCGGACTGCTTGGTGATGCCATATATACGATAAGAGAAGGATAAGAGGAGAATCTAAGAATAAGAATGATCAGAAAAAGAGATTCTGTTGGTCAATAGTAAAAAGAAAAAAAAAAAAATCGCACTGAGTAACTGAGTTTTTTAATGTACAGGTGTTACTGGTAGTGCATGCATCATGTGCGAATATAACCATGATGATTTTAATGTTTTTCATCGTTCTTTATCGCTTTCTATGTCTCTCTTTCTTCTAACATTCTTACACATATTCATTCATTTCTTTTTTCATTAACTATCATGTTTGTTCTTTCTTTCAAGGTAAAAAAATAAACAACTATATACGAGTCATTGTGATTTAATAAATGATGAAGATGAAAGGAAATATACGAGATAACTGAGAAAAATATTTAAAAAAATATGATATATCATCATATACATCACCATGTACTTTGTTTGATATCCCTATAAAATAGTAGTTTTATTTTTCAAGATGATCTGTTCTTAATGATTAAAAATTAATAAAAAAAAAAATATTCATAAAATTAAACAAAAAAAGATTTTGTTCTTCGAATACTTATAAAGTATTATCATTGATAACTTATTCTTTCTAAATATTATTTTGTAAAAATCGATATAAATAAGTTTCATTTCATATTTAGTATTTCGTTACATATATTCTCAATTATATAATCATTGAAATTTTTCTACATTGAATACATTATCTAAATGGTCACTCACGGCTAGTAAATTGACTTATAGATATGAAAAAATATTATTCTTTCTTCTTTTCTTTCTTTCTTTTTATTCCTAGTCAACATTGATATATTCATTTATCATTGACCTTGAAATAAACAATGTACGTGGTTTTCTTTTCATATGTACACTGATCGACCGACTAAAGCATATGATACTACGTGTTTTTATCTTAAAAACAATAGAAATAAAAACAAACATGTGATGTTTTTTTCATTGTAATATATTTACTATGCATATGAAAAAGAAAATTAAATTTTAGAAATATTCAAAAGTCTTCCTAAGAAAGATTAAAACAGTTTTATTTATCCAAAGAGGAAAACTTCAAAATAAACACCAAAAAAAAGTCATATGCCGAAAGTGTCGATCTTCATTCAAATCAGCATACTTTACTATCTTTCTCAGATTGCTTTTCTCTCATTTTTGTCTTCATTCTCATCTTTTCAATTTTTTTGTTTCCCTTATAACATATATATATATATACAATTGCATGTAGTAACAAACTACAAGGTAGAAACATAGGTCATATGGTATGGATTCTCAAAAGAGATTTTATAAGTTTAAGATAAAAAAGAGCATGAATGAAAAGCTACTAGTATATCAAAAAGAAAATATTCATGGGATAAATAACAGCTGCTTTATATCGAAGATCATTCGATAGGTATGCAGATGCATATATAATAATATTACCGCAAAGTGATTTTTTTTTTTAATATTGATGAGTTAATATATATGATTTGAAAATTTCAATTATTCAATTAAATATCGATATAAATAAGAGAGAAATTGAAGCACAAGCTGTTTCTCCTTCATATCGATAAACTCTTATTTTCTTTTTTTATGATCAGTTAAGTTGACGTTTGTGATACAGAAAAAGTATGAGCAATTTTTTATTCCAAAGTTTTATTTAATGTTTCAAATAAAAGTGTTTGTATTAAATAAAAAAATTAAGATTTAGACATATGTTTATTTCATAGATCGACTATTTAAATACATCTTGTTAGTTTCAAAATTAAGAATTGAATTATTAGAACTTCTTTTTTTCGAACAGATTATTCATGTTCTTTTTTTCTTTTTACAAAACTATAAACAATGTCGAGTTAGTTTTTAAACACATTGTCTACAAAACTTGTTTATAGAAAACATGTGACGAAGCACGTTGAATATGAATAGAAAAGCAAAAAGTTACAACAGAAAAAAAAAAAAGAAAATATGCAAAAGACTATTTGAAGAGATGAATCAATCAATATCAATTAAATAAACATTTATATATAGCACATGATAGTATTTGGACTTTTTTTTGCTTTTACGTATTTTATTTATTGTTTTTATTTATTCTTAATATAGAATCGAATAATAATGTCCATTGATTACGTATATTTAAATGAATCATCAATTGATAATAATATTCAATGTTCTATTCATAATGATCCATTTTAAAAACTATATACAACATCATGTGATCATATTTTGTATTTATAAATGTATTAAACAATAGATTGAAATAAATAAAACCTATCTTCTATTTTAACACAGTTAATGATTTAACACATGTTAAAAATACGTTTAATATTAAATAATAATCTTTTAGTAAAATGTAAATCTGTAAAAGAAAAAAAAACGAATAGAACTTATGAATTTTGATGAACATTTTTAAAATATAAAAATCAATCAAAATAATATTATCAATTTATTCAAACCCCGTGATATATTATGAGTTTTATTTCTAGGAAATTTTTGCAACATTTTTGATTCGTCAATATCTATTATTTATAAGTATTCGATAACTCTAATGATTATATATTTAATCAATCAAATATATGTGCATTTTTTTCATAAACGTGACAATAATCTCTCTTAAACACTTATAAAAGATCTTGAAATTAAATATTATTTATCATCACAATAAAAACAAAAAAATAATTCACTCAACAATAATTTCATTTAAATTATAATGTAACAAAAGCTATTGAACTACCATCTTGAATGAATATTGTTAAAATTGAATTCTCTATTCTAAATAATTTCTTTTTTTGTTTATATTGGAATGAATTCAATTAAGATATAGAATAAATAAATAATTTAGATGATAGTTTTGTTTTTTTTTTCAAAAGAGAAATATTTATTTTGATTTAACTAGTTATACAGTTAGGAGAAACATTCTGTATGATTTTTAAAAAACATTGTTTAATTATTGAGAAAATTAATATTTTCCAATATGATAGCAAAAGAATTTATTACACTTTCTTCATCAATACTTCAATGTCTGATTTCTAAAAGTTTTTTCTATTGAATTATTTCATTTTTTTGATAGCCTGAATGATTTTTCTCCAAGAAACAGAAGACACTGTTCGATAGAGCGTACGAGACACTGTTCAGCAGAGCCTCCGATTAGAAAATTTACTTGAGAGTATCAAAATACAATTCGATCGGATCTGAATCTGACATTTTTAGACTCTAGTGACTCTGCTGTGTTGCAGCAATGAATTAAACTAGGACTGATCATCTTTCGAACATTATACTGAAGTTAACATCTTAAATCTAATTTTGGCATGAAAAAAATCCGTTTTTTCTCCATGGTTTTTGAGATAATACTTGATATCTTATCAAGACTCTGAGATCTCAATTCGATTCAAAATTGTAATCTATACTGAGAGTATTTATTCATTTTAGCAAGCCAACTTTCGATTCGAGTATCAGTGGAAAACATTGAAATCATCTAAAAATTTTATGAATATTGTGAGGATGAACCCCACATGCCAAACAATTAGTACAGCGACTTTGAGCAAATATAGTATCGATAATCGAAAAAAAAATATATATGCCAATCAAGATTCTTTTACATATTGACGTATAATCATTCGTTATTGCTAAACATTTTTCTAGATATGCAATGAATTCGTCACTTATTAAAATATTTGGAAATGATAATTGAACTTTCTTATTTTAGCTTGAATACTACTTATCTTGTCATAGTATCGTGTAATGTACTACTCGTCATTCGAAAAATAAAAATATTTTGACATATCAAATGTGCAAATTATTTTCATCGTTTGATTTTATATTTGACAAAAACTAGTATTCGACTTATATTTACATCGTTGATTATCATTGTTGACCAAAAAGAAGAATTTAGAACTTCTAAAGACAAATAATTGTATATGTTGAAATATGAAAACAAAATAAAACACAGTTGTTCTATTTCCATCGAGTTAATATAAACATTTCCTAATGAATTTCCTTTATTCAATAATAAAGATTCAATGAAGTTTTTTTTTTTTTGCATTTTTTATAAGTTCCGAAAGAGAAGAGTTTTGAAGAAATAGTAAGGAAAAAAAATCGAGATGTGATTAAGAACTAAAAAAGTTTAATTCATGCGCGAGTTCTCTTTTTTACGCCATTAAATGCTTTAATATGTTTTGCCAGCTTTCGTTTGTTTGCTGCTTGTATATTTTTCTGTAATTGTATTATTGCGACTTGTTCGATCATCTACAGATGATGACGATGTTTGAGTATTTCGATCTATAAATATAATATCAAACATCTTTATGTGGTCAAATTTAAGAAGAAAAAAAAATGAATCTAACTTGTTGCTTTTGTTGTCGATGTTGATGTTGATGCCGTTGCTGCTGTTGCTGCTGCTTGCCTTTTTTTAACTTCCTGTTGTATTCTTTCATTTATTTGATCCATTGTTTCAATTGGATAATCAAGTTCTTTTTGAATTTGACGTATTGGTCGCGTTATTATTTGTCGTCGATGCCGTTCATTTTCATCTTCTTCAGAATTTAAATTTAAACTTGATAATAAACGATCTGATGCTTCACGTGTATGTTCATATCCCTATTTAACAAAAAAGAAAAACGAAAAATAAAATATAAACAAAATAAACAATTTACTTTTGCACGTAGAATTGCTTCTTTTTCTAAGCGTCGAACTTTTCTTGATGTTCCTAACATGTTTAGATAATTGCGCGTGATGTAAACCCTTTCCTATGCTTTACTATACTTCTTGTATTGCGTATAATAATAATAATAATAATAACGAAGAAGAAAGCTATGGATTTCCTTTTTCTTTCGTCGCATGAGGATACAGTTACCGTTCCTATATCTATTAGAACTTGGATAAGGCAGAAAAAAACCATCTTACAGACGAAAGAAACAGAAAAAGAAAAAAAAATGTATATTATTGGTATGTCCCATATATCTTTATACTCATTGATACGTATAATACAAAATAACAAAAAGTTAGTATATGACATCATATATACAGAACGACAATATGCAGTTAACAGACAGATTTTTACTTAACCAAACACACAATAGATGGTGACTTCTAGAATCTTCGAAGTACTTCATGAGTTGTTTTTTGTTTGTTTCTACTAACAAATGGAGAAAATAAGATACAAATCTGTAAGCATTATAACATATGTGAAATTGAAAAAAAAAAAGGATAACGTTTATCAACAATCATATTTTTAAATACAAGCTGTTAAATGATTTTAATAATAGGATCCATATATGATGAAAGATTCTTTATTTTTAAGGTGAAACATGATTCTTTATTGATCTATGTCGTTTTTAATAATATATGTTGTTCGTATTTTCGAAACATTATTCGAAAAGAGTATGAGTATATATATGACACATTACTCTTCGATCACATCCAAATAGAGTATAGATCTTGTCTATATACTATTCGTATGATTTGAAAGATCGGATTCATTCATTTTTATGAAGAATAGTTAAATCGATCTGATCAGCATTGAGGGGGAAAAAGAAGAAAATAACATAACGATTTGAAAAGTCATACTTTTCTTCTCTACAATGATAACTTTGAGTAGCATCCTGTTTTTCTTTTTTATTAATCTGAAAAACTAATATCTCGTTAGTCACTACATAGTAATACAATCAATAAATGCCTTTTATCGACGATAAATATTTTGTTTGATTTATTATGTGATAAATTTTACGGAAACAAAAATCGGAGTAATATATATATCATTCTTCCTTTTATCTCTTGGTGGTTGCTGCTAGATCCGTTCAATGTTTTGATATCTCTCATCTACAAAACTATTAGGAAATTCGCTAAAAGTATTCGATTCACTAGTTAACATGTTCGTTATTATATACATATATATTACCATAGCACATCTCCGAAATGCATTTTGTCTTCAAGTAAAAACAATTTTTAAGAAAAATTTCATTATTTTAAACTCATTGATTTTGTAGGTCATACTTTTCAAATATAGAATAATGAATTAAAGAAAGAGACTTTTTTTTAGTAATCAATAGTTCATAAAGCTTTGTTTAACTGATATGGAACTAGTGGTGAATCACATAGTTTCTGCTAATGTTTACATCGTTATATGTTCAGACGTAAAGAATTAAATGTTTTCTATACATGAATCTTTAATCGGTTTTATTATTAAAATTTTGTGCATTAAAACAAATGTTTGATTTTAAAAACACTAATCACATTTAAAATGAATCGAATAAAAAAAAAAGAATAAAAAAATAATTTTGTTTATTTTTGGCTAGAATTTATTCGTTGAAACTGTCATTAAGTAACAATGTATTATTGAGAACTTCTACGAATGGACTAATTCGAAAGATCGGTGTTATCAATATCATAGATGCAATAAGAATTATAACAATACCAAACAGTTTCATAATGAGTCCAACTTTAATTAAGTCCATAATTCTGACATTGCCACTTGAGAATATCATCGCATTAGGTGGTGTAGCTATAAATAAAAGCCACTATAGAATTTACACAAAAAATAAAACATACCGATGGGCAACATGAATGAGAGTGAAACACCCATACATGATGGTAAAATAAGACGTGCTGCATGAATTCCTGTTGTTTTTGCCTATGAAAATAATGAGATGTATTGTTTATAACAATTACTACTTTAGTTATTGGGATGAAATTGAATATTAACAAGAAAAGTTTTACAGTTGATAAATTACTTTTGAGCTGCGGCTATATGTATCATGTAGATTCTAATAGACTATGAATATTCTGCAAAGAGTTATTTAGGATTATGGTTTTAGTCAGAAACAGAAGGAAAAATTATTTTCAAATTTCGACTTGAAAATTTGTACGCAGACAGAACTTAATGAGAACAATTTATTGTTAAACTATCAGATATTTTGATATCCTGTTCTCCTAAAATAATAACATGAAACCTACTGCTGTTATAATAACAATGTATCTTCGCTGTAATAAGCTAAGAAATCGAATTTTTTTCTGAAGATATGCATAGCTCATTACGGTCTACATTAAACTTTTAAAACTATACTCCGGAAATAATCATATTTTAAAATTATTATCAATCCTTATAAAACTTTTACAACAAAATGTAATTCTCTTACTCATATGAGAAAATTCTTTTGACTTCTTTTAAGACTTTTATAATTTAGTAGAATCGATTTTATGAAAGAATTCAAAAAGAAAAAATTGATAATAGATAAAAATATTTCTTACAATGCTATCAAGTATCGGAAATAGAATAGTTGCACAGGCAAGATTACTTGTAAATTCAGTGAATATTGCACTCAATACAATAATAATAAAAATAATAGTAATATCAGAAGCTCCAACAATAAATTGAAGAAAAGTAGCTATTGTGTCCGATAGATTCGATGCCTAAAGTAACGATGACACGTATAGAAGAAAACAAAAATAATTCATTTGCAATTTACTTTGAATCCTTCAGCAATAGCCAAACCGGCGCCTTGTAACATAAATACACCCCAAGGAAAATTTTTGGATAAATGATCCCAACGAATAATAGGTTGATATTTCCATTGTTCTAGGACAATTGTTAAATTAAGAATTCTAATATCATTTCAAAAATAAAAAGCAATGGGTTTGACTATTTTTTGTATAACTTTTCATAGAAACAACATAGAAACGACCTAAACATTTCATCGTTCAATCCATGGAAAATTGTTTTTCAAAAAACCGCTCAAAACCGCGGTTTTTTTCATTCGACCACGGTTTTACTAGGGGGAACCGCGGTTTAGATTGGATAACCACAGTTGATGGCGGCTTTTTTGAACCGCCGTTTTCTGAAACCGCGTTGCTCGTATTCAGGACCGCGGTTCTAAATACCGGCGTATTCAACGGTCTAAAAAATTGCGACATAGTTATTGGAAACCGCGGTATTGCATAATCCGGTATTCAACGGTTTTTAAAATCGCAGTATAGTTCTTAGTAACCGCGGTGGCAAATACCGCGGAATTGAGCGGTTTCAAAAATCGCGGTATAGTCATTACTAACGGTGGTGGCAAATACCGCGGTGTTGAGTAGTTTCAAAAACCGCGGTATAACCATCAGTAACTGCGGTGGCAAATAACGCGGTATTAAGCGACTTCAAAAACCGCGGTATAGTCATTAGTAACCTCGGTGGCAAATACCGCGATATTGAGCGGTTTCAAAAACCGTGGTATAGCCATCAGTAACCGCGGTGGCAAATACAACGGTATTGAGCGACTTCGAAAACCGCGGTATAGAAATCAGTAATTGCGGTGATAAACAACACGGTATTGATCGGTTTCAAAAATCGCCGTATAGTCATTCGTAACCGCGGTGACAAATACCACGGTATTCAGCGGTCTTAGAAACCGCGGTGTGCCGCCGAATAACCGCGTTATTGATAACCGCAGCTTTCAGCTGAAGAACCGCGCTATGCCTGGTGCTTATACCATCGTAATGGAATGTGTAAGGACGAAGAGGATGTCGTGCCCTGCTATTTTCATGAAATTTTTAAATAAGTTTTCTTATTCTATCTCTCACTACAATGTAACTTTGTGGTAATGGAACTTCAAAAAGTTCACTAGAGTACCCCTCGAAGGGTGGCTCACCTGAACGTTTTCGAAAGTTCAGGTGACTCTGGTCATATTTGTGTCAGGTGTGGCTACGAAAACCGCGGTATATAGCGGTCCAATAAACCGCGGTTTCCAGCGGTTCAGAAAAGCGCGAAAGTCAGACCTTTTATGCGGTTTTGAATACCGATGAAAACCGCGGTGTGAAATTACCGCGGTTCTTGACGGTTTTGAAAAACGCATAAAAGGTCTGACTTTCGCGGTTTCGAAAACCGTTGATTACCGCCGTTTGTGAAACCGGGGTTTCGAGCGGTTTTTCACAAAAAAATTTTCCATGGGAAGAGGAGAACGTCAGGTCATTAAAAAGTTATTCAAAAAACAATCAAGTTCATTACTTTTTGAAAACGAGAATATTTATTTAGACTGTATCTTACTACTAAATGGATTTTTATTTGGTAGAAAGAGTGGTAATGTACCAATGAATATAGCAATTGTAGCATCCGTAACATAACTAAACAATAATTGAAATGATCATCGAGATAAACATAATAATTTTTCAGTTTACTCTTTTCGAAAAATGATTGCCCAACCAGGATAGCTTGAAAAATCACGTGTTACCCAAAGGATTACCATAATAAAAAATAATATGGCTATTATATATTCTCGCCAACTGAGACTACCCAATTCTTCATATTGTTTTTTCAGAACAGACTTTAAATGTTTTTGAGATTCTAAAATATTTTTATCTACTTTAATCCATGGTAATAATCTAAAAGAGATTTATTTTTATTAAGATAATATTTAATATATGTATGAGAAATATTACTCTCTATGATTATACAAAAGTTGTAACCATAACCAACAGATAATGAGCATGATGATACCAATTGGTAATGCAAATAAAAGAAAATTGGTAAAACTGATTTCAAATGCATGAGATCCTTTGGAATAATTCCTAATTTAAAGAACACAAAACAAAACTAGTTTAGCAAAAAAAGATTCATATTATACAAGTATTTACTCATCAGCAAATCCTTTAACAAAAATATTTGGACCAGTTCCAACTAAAGTTGATAAACCACCAATAGCTGCACTATAGGCTACAGCGATGAGATAAGCTTTAAAAGAAAGTCGATAATTTCATTTATTACAATTTTGATTCAAATAAATTAACTATACCAGTTTTAAGTTGTCTATAATCGACATGATTTGTCGGCGTAGAATTTAATTCAATATTTGAGGAACGATCATATTGATCACTAGAAAACGAAAGTTTACGTACAGTTGAGAAAAAATAGAAAACTATCATGTTAATTAAAAGTTAGAATAGATAAAACTATGCTCAATTTTTTTAGAAATCAACTCACTGAATTACTTGTCTATTTAAATCAATTATAACATTATCTTGAATTTTGAGAATTTCTTTTGTCGAATCTTCAATACATGTTTGTAAATCTGTCGAAACTTCAAATAAGAATATTGATTATTTATTTAAATGCATAGAATCAAAAATGTTCATACTCTCACATTCAAGAGGCAGAATTTCTTTCGATTGTCGATGATCTTGAATTTTATCAGTTACTGATTTTTCTTGTGTTTCTTGTTGATGATTTTGAAGTTCATCGATAATGGCAATCGCTGCCGGTATCATGATACTTGTTGCTGCCGAATTATTGATCCACATACTCAAAAAAGCAGTCACTCCCATTAGTCCAGCCATGCTCCTATTAACGAATAAAATTCAATTATTTCAATACTATGTAAAAAAAAAAAACAGAAGAAGAATAGTACATACCACTTGATTGATGAACCAACAATGCTAAGAACAAATAATCCTAATCGTCGATGCAAATGAACGTGTTCCATAGCATGAGCTAACATCATGCTTCCGACAAATAATGTTGTTATTTCCTAAGAAAATTTCAGTATGATAAAAAAAGACAAATAACATTTACTCACTTTGAAATAGTTCAAGCCTACTTCATCACTACGTATAATACCTGCCAATGGGAAGAAAAAAAGTGGCAATATAGAAGTTACGGCATATGGCATTGCTTCGGATACCCAATAAACAGTAAGAAGAAGTACAATATAAGCGCATCGTGCTTGCTAAAAAAGAATCAGAAACAAAAAAAAAAAAAAAGAAAAGTATTCTCTTGCTGTATTATAATGTAAAATAGAAACTAGTGCTTACAGTCGTATTAACAATGAGCGGAAGAGGTAATAGGATAAGTGGTGTGAGAAAAATGATCAATAATCGCCAACGATATTTGATTAGTTTTATTTTGTCAGAAATTATTGTCATTGTTTAATTTCTATCGATCGTTCGTTGTTCGATATTCGTGGTGTAGAATTGTCTATGATATTAGTTTTGTTTTATATTTAATCGCTTTTATATCCGTGCAACATATTACATTGAATAATTATCGTTAGCATTTTTCTTTTGATGACGTTGTTTAGAATGTATTATAGGAATAAAAAAGATACATAAAAAAACGCCCTGTTGGAGGTGCTCTAATGTTTTTTTTTTAAACACGAGATGTATTCGAATTGTGGATTAAGAGATACCAGAGTACATTTTTCTTAATCATGGTCATTAATGTACGAATAAGTAACCTTTTATTTTACTAAAGAATATATTACTCTTTAAATTAACATATGTATATCCTCATTCAATCAATGCATTTGAAATACTATTCTAACATCAAAATCATGGTTGTCAATAAGTTAGGCTCGATGCAGCTGTAATAATTGTAATAGACATATACTATTCTATAAAATTGTAGATAAGATAATTTCTTCGTATCATTTTCTGCAAAACTGAATAATAAGAAATTTTCATGTAATTTTTAAAAAAAACTTAGTATTAATAAAAGGAACATATTATACTGGAAAATAAATATGATAGACTATAAAAGGATTTTTAACAACTAATTTGCATTAGAAATTACAAACTCAATTAAGAAAAAAAAAAAAAAAGAGAATTATCAATTGGTTATGTCATCTATCATATTAAATAAAATCATCTTCATCTTCCATCACAATCAAAAGGTTAATTTAATCTGACGTATACTGAAGCTCATAGAACACATTTCTTAAGAAGATCTTCAAACTTCATTATCATATCAATATAAGTAACTTATCACACCCATATGTTTTTTTGCTCCTTTGCTTATCAAATAAAAAAAATATGTTGCTTGCCTTCCACTTTTTTTTCGTTCTTAAACCTCCAACTTCCTCAGACAAAAAGATTTTACTTATTTATCATTTCAAATGTCGAACATGGATGAAATATACTTTTTATTTGCTTGACATGTGAGTTATCACAGTAATTCTTGCAAACTCATTGAAAAGTTTCTAACGTGAAAGTCAATGTCCGTCAAGCAGTGTTCATCACTTCAAAGATTATCGTTCAAAATTGTTCATTACATTTCTGATTCTGTTAATGTACGGATGATACTATTCTCATTTGACAGAACTTGTCAATCATTAAAAGTATTTTTCAACAGTATTGATCAATATATTTCTAATGTCGAATAAATGTTCTGATTTTGATCTTTGACTTGTTTCATCTTGATAATGTCATTTCATGAACACTTTCTGGTAATTATTAAAGATTTTATAAAATTGAAATGTTTATTCGACTGCTTGGTTTGAAATAATTCACTCGTGTTTAATTTCTGACATTATGTGCAATATAAGAAAACCAGTTGAGAGATATAGTGTCAAACGTTTCATGTCGTAGGTCTTTTGCACAGTACCATCGATATACTGCGATATTCATAGAAATCGGTACTGTACTGATGATTTACCGGCGATAGTGCTTACGACTTTCGATTCCATTTATAAATGACTTTCGAGACTGTTTTCTACTCCCATTCGAATTTGCTATAAAAAAGAAATTAAATTTTTTGTTGCAGTATCTACAATAAAAAAAATTTTCTCATAATTAGGATCGATTTGAGCTCTGTTGCTAATACAGGCGATTCAGACGCATCAATGTTACAAGTGAGTGTCGAAAATGACCTAATTCTATCAGTTTTAACAGATTTCAATAATATTCAACAGTTTTGATACACTGTACTATGATGCAACACTTTCAAAAAAAAAACTATCAATGTAGCGCACATTATATCGAACGGTCAACCAGCGATATACTGGCAGTGTTTGTTCAGTTCGAATCACATGCGATGACAACATATTCGCAATTATTTCGTTCTCGTTGATAGTTGAAAAACACAGACGATTGTCATGAGAGAATAACAACAATATTCCTTTCATCAATATGCGTACAATTGAATTTGGTTCACTAACAGTTTTGCGCACAATATTTCCGTGCCAAAAGACTGTGGACGTAGCTAAACAAAAGCAATACAGCCTACACGAAGGTCTACATCCAGTCATACGCATATGCGTACTCATACTCTATATTCACAACACATTTACACAGTTTTGAGCGTAAGTGTCGTGCGCAATCGGATGTCCGAGAATTGATGTATTGATTTATAAACGCATGCCTTAAGTTACATTTAGAATTTGAACTTAGATATTAATAACAGACAATTGCTGAAAACAATTTATTGATAAAAATCTATCATTGCTGAATAAATTCAAATTCTTCTTTTTTTGCTCTCACAAGTGAGAGTATCAATACAATACTCGGAATATTCATGTTATCATTCTCCATATCTAACGAAACTTTGGTTTGAAAATAAAAATATGGTTTTGCCATTTATGAATACAATCTGAAGTTATCAAAAACGATTAAAATTATATTTAATTCCTATTTGTATCTTTTCGATGTCTTATGAATTCAAATCAAAGAAAATTCCATATTCAACATTTTCCAACATACTAAGCAATAATCAATTAATAACAGACAACGTTAAAGGGGTTGCAAAAATTATGAAAAATTAGTGCTCGTTCAATATGCACAGTAAGTAATTGAGTATATGGTTGGCTTTTAATTCATACAAGATTTTAAGAGTATCTTAAGAAATTGTAGAGGCATGATTAAAATAATTCAAGAAACACGCATGTTACAAGGTCTAACAAAGTTATGAAAATTAGATTTTCTTTTAGAATAATTTCGTTCATATAAACTCTGATGAAACTTTTTAGTCAAATATTTCAAACAAAGTTTGAAAACAATTTGTACATTTAAAGTTAATACTTTAGATTTGACCTATACTATAAGTCGTTTTTTTTCACATATTTTAGTCCTAATTAAAATCCACATATAGATTGGTTGTTTTTTATTCGACACTGGCTTTCTTTACATGATATTACGTGCCGATACTGTTGAAGAATTTCAATTACTTACCATGTTACTGTGCAAACATGGTTATGGATACTTTATCACATAAATATCACTGGAATATATATTAAAAGATAAACATTAAGATCGATGTATAATTTACAAGAATTAAAAGAAAAGTTAACAATTGAGAAGAAGACTCTACTTCTATGAAAGAGCTAATACATCACTTTTGTAAAATTACGATTAGTTCAAATTTGATTTGATGAAAAAATACACATACCTTATTCCATTCAATGATAATACTTCTTTTTAATGTGAGCTAACTTTGATTAAATTGTTATTGTTACTGAATATGTTGTATTGAACTATTTATATTGGTGAAATATATAGATTTCGACCAATGTTATACAGATATAATTTTATCTTATTGCTAATAGACAGACTTAGAAAACAATATTTGCTTCCTCAAAATAGGCAATTTTGAAGCTTAGTTTGATTTCGATCGGTTTCCAACATAGGCTGTGTTAGTATGCAAACAGTTATATATAGATCCAATAACAATGAGAAAAATCAATTCAATAGGTTAAGCAATTTCTTAGGATAAGTCTGTTAGAATCCTTGACATTACTAATCTATCCAAAAAAAAGGACATGTAACGTCATCTTACAGGACATATATTTTGACTCCTTACAAAAAACTCTAGTTTGACTGCCATTGATATATATTTTATCATATCCCGCTTAGATACTCTATGTGGTTGTATCAATCAAAAGTCTATCTGAAAACACGACTGTTCATCATTGAAACTTCGACATTTATCAAAAATCAAGTTTATCTCTCTCAACCAAATTTCACCTGGAAATCAATTTATTGCTCGGCTAAAAATGCTGAGAAAAAGTTCGACAGATCATACAATTAGTTAAGCTACATATGTATGGGTTAAACGAAATAATACCCAGTACGAAAAATAAGACACGATTCGATTTCTCAAAAGTAAATTAGCAAAATTTTCATCAGCCTCTTAGGCACACAACAGAGCGAAACAAAAGCTTTTAGACATTTCGAAATTTTCAAACGTGTTAGAAATGATGTCATTATCATAACCGTTTAATTTTCCACGAACCTAATAGAAAATAGTATGGCATTGTTTAAAGATTTTTTCCTACTGCCGTAGATATTGTGGCTTGTTTTTACAGCATTAGTACATTTTACTGTCATTTTAAGGACATGGTCGTTACTTAGAGGCAAAGCATTCTAGAAATTTTTTAGACATACAGTTAGATAGCGCTTTCAACATAGATTTTATACAGGTATTTATTAGTTTTTCAAAACATGTTATGGTGTGGCCAATGAAAAATGAAGCGACATTTTGCCAGGAACTTTTCCATCACCCATTATTAAGATATATATTGATATTTATAAATGAATTGCAGAAGAAATAAAAAGAATTGTTCTTTTAAATCGTTTATATAAAAATCTATTCTCTAACTTATTGCATATAAAATTGATTGCCGGATGTGAACGGCCAACGCCCTACTTTTGTTTTTTTTTAACTGGCGGAAGAAATGAAAAGAGAGTAGAGAAAAATGAACTATGCTTTATAATGTTGATTGGCGACTTGACCATCAATCGAGTCAGCTACAACTAACAAAGACTTGTTTTCGTATGTAAAGCATTTATCTTGAAGATAGGTTTCATCGAATATATAAGAAAACATTTATTTTTCGATTGTAACAAAATATAACTCAACAATGGAGAGTATAGTAAAAAAATGAAAGCGATCATTTCTCTGGTTATCAATGCAAAGTGAAATCATGACAGAAATTCAGATGAATAATGGTAACATAGAAGACAAAAATAAAGCTCGTGTTAATTGTGAGGATGTTCATCAAGTATTGTATTACCTTCTTCATCATTTATTTACTATTTTT
The DNA here is from genome assembly GCA_905250075.1 of Rotaria sp. Silwood1. NCBI lineage: Eukaryota > Metazoa > Rotifera > Eurotatoria > Philodinida > Philodinidae > Rotaria > Rotaria sp. Silwood1. Next base: position 366,476 of record CAJNOP010000030.1, read on the forward strand.
TGCATTAAATGAACGATCGATTAGACTTCAAGTAATTCAGTTTACTTTATTTTAATTGCTATATAAAAGATAAAATTTCATGCCTATTGAAAATCCAATAACTATCTACTAAAATATAATTATTGTTATTATTGAATGATTCAGATTATTATTTAATGAGAATTTGTTGAATTTCAGGCCGTCATTTTAGAGAATCAACACGAAGTCATTGAGATCCATCGAAAGTTTTGGTATTACTAATATAATTATTGTTATATAATGCAAATAACAAATTAAGTTTCACCATATAGAGGAATTTATCGAATATATTTTTTAATTTAAGTCAGATAATCAATATAGGCATCTAGATATTGAAAATAGAAGTTATATGAAGAATATCTTGGTCAATACAATAGCTAAGGAACCTAATTCAGTTTTTTTTAGGAGAAAACACTTGTTAAAATATGAAATCGAAGCGGTTGAAAACTTGGAAATTATGCTTTCACTCGACATGAATCTGTTTGTGTTAGACAAACATGGTCATGTCACTGTTTTCATTTCTCAACGCGTGTTACTTATATTTACTACCCTTAAAATGTGTATATGAATAGTTTCCTCACGTCCACGTTCACAAGCGTTTGAAGTTTCTCTCACTCTTCAACCGACAGTATAGTGCAACATGATGATAGACGTAAAACAGAACGAAAAACGAAGGTATTTTATCGTTCTTGGCGCTATCGAATGTATGAAACATAGTTTGACGTAATATTTTTCTGTTCTTAACTCAGAAGAAGTATGAATAAGAAGTAAATCGGTAACAAATATAAAATGAAAGATTTTAACGAAGGAATAACTATGAATATATGAGCATCTCTTGAAATGTCAGAAAATGAATGGAAATGGGCACAAGTGTATGCATGAGCTTTTCCCGTTATGCTTTCACCTGTCACACAAAAAATTTTTTTATGATCTTTACTCTTGGTTAGATCATATAACTGCTTTTTCGATTCTTTCCATACATATTTTTTCAGAACCTATACCATCTAGCAGCTGTCAAGAGTACATATGTACCTATAACTATTCATTGGTTTTTAGTTCTGTTGAGGAATTTAATAAATAATAATAATTGCATTAAAATGATGTGATGAACATAAAAATTGATGTTTCTCAATTTTATTGATGAAAATAGTCAGTTTCATCAATTTAATTCCTGTTAATGTAGCAAAAAGAACTTCGAATAGGATAATAATGACGATAAATGTGCAAAACAATCCAAAATTAACTAAATTACATGTCAATCATTATAATTGAAATGATAATTTACTGGTAACAAATGATAGAATATTCTAGGTATTAAGCGACAGTAGAAATTCTATAAGAAACTAAATTAGTTGAGCAGCAAACAAACGGTATAACTATAGGACACTTGACTATACGTAGAAAAAAACAATCAAAGATGATTGAACTCGGTCACGGATCGACCAGGATCAATAAAAAAAATGTGGGTCAACTCGTCAACATTTCTGGCACTGATTCATTGTTTACAAATCAATTCTTACACTTTTCATTGAAATTTATGCTCATACTTGCTGACCATACTGAGCCATTATTGTCTTTTATAAATGGCTTTGATCTTGACATCTACTGTTATCTAAGAACTTCACAGGCCCTTTTTTCTTGAATAATTTCATTTGAAATTATAGTTGTAAAAATATTTGATACAAATATAAAAAATTTAAATATGAGTTAGTAATTGTAACTATCCGATATTATTTTTTCAAGTGATAAAACATATTTCGTTCAAACAACGAAGAAAAGCAGAGAGTTCGGTATTACAAAAAAAAAATTATTTTTTTACCACGTGTTTCTTTCCTTCACAGGTAGACTTGTTCTTTTTCATATGTTTTGAGAGCACAATGACAGAGGACAATGTCGCACATGTTCCTATTCTCAAAACAAAATGTTAATAAGAATGTCGATCTTTTAGATTTCATACATTATTGAACATCAAATAATTTCTCTGATTAAGATTAAATGCCTTTAAAATTAGGGATATATGCTATTATTCACTAAACATTTATAAATGTTGGTTTCATATATCTTTTTTTTCTTAAGAATATAATTTGTTTTGAAACATTGAATTAAACAATTAAATAAAAAAATGTTCGTTTTTATGTTCTTGAAGCAGAGTCAACGACGCCATATTTCTTTCGGTTGTTTTCCTTCACTTTCGAGTTTTAGCATGCGTTTGTCAACCTCAATTGAAAGTTTTTGAATAGATTCTTTAGCAGACATATAATATAGACGAGCAAGTCCATTTTCATTACATGAAGAAGCTTGTTCAAGATAATATTTTATTTGAGTAAGTTGTTTTATATAAGTATCCATACCTTGAAAATGAGTGATAGGGTGAAGAAGATCTTAGTGTATAACAATGAATTTATGCCTTACCTTTGTCTTAGGTAAAAGAAATATTGAACAAGTACTAAATCGAAGCTATGTGATTGTAAGAAAAGCATGTTCTGGCTTTGAATGACTTGCTATTTATATACACCCAACAATGTGGCTTTTTACATTCTCATAAAATGCTTTCACAAAAGATGCACCTTTACACATACGTTTATGTCTACGTCTACGTTTCTTCAATGCTTCTTTTATGTTGTCGAATAGCTGTTTTCAACGGCGATTGTAACACGCTGATGTGTAGTCAAAACTTATTCTCTTCCTTTCTGTTTTAGTCATATTGACATAAAACGCATGATGCATTTATTCGTCATGTATTTCTGTCGTGAAGAGGAAAAGAAAAAAATAAAAGAAGGTATATAACCATTTTCATGAATAAGACTATTGAAAAAGATACGCAAATTATATACGGAGTAAAAAAAACAATAATAGACATCCATTGTCAGATCGATGTACGACACACAAAGTTTGTTCATTTGTGAGAAAATATATTGATAAAAAAATATACCAACAACAATGGCAAGACAACTTCATAGATTTTACCATAGAAGTTTGGATTCAGGATTTATATTCTTATCTATCTTATTTACTTTTATTCAAAGCATCTCATTCTTCATTGTTTTTCTTTTCATCTGTCTATATTCAATGACCCAAGAATAAATTGTAAAAATAGGAGCAAGAACAAACTATCAATATTAACTGTTGATGATCCTTGGTGTTACTGAGCTTTCTTTCTTATGAGTACTGAAAATGATTTTCCTATTGAAATTTGCATTCATGAATGATCGTATCCTGATATTCTCAAAATATAGAATCACTGCCAAAATAAACAAAGTATACCAGAAACAATTATATTCTTTTTAGTGTAAGATTGTTGAAGACGCATGTATAAGATCTTTTGCTAAGCGTATCTTAATTAGACGTGTACCAAACTTTCAGACAGTTTCGAGTTGAGTTTGACGTATATCTAATATTCTATATTTAGATCTTTGGCGATGATCTGTGCACTCCGCTCGTATACCAATGTGGTTTGACTGGGCAAACAGTTACTCATGACTCATGCTATCTTTGCTCATAGTTTTATATGCTTCATGCTCGTATTTTGCTTTAAGTTCTTTGCATTCGTCATAAATTACTTGTAATCAGCAGCATGTTTCTTTAAGTTCTCTCATGGGTAGAGGAATAAATAAATCGCAAATAAGATATTCCAAGTCCTTCTCAAGTGCATTTGCTTAGAAATTCGATACATACTTAGAGGACTTGGAGCGATTGTCATCATTTCTCACAAAGAGATCTCTATTTCTTACAAGAAAATCATTTGCTAGAATGTTTTTTTACTTTGTTTTATGTTCGATCCAGATTTATCTTAATAGATATTGGATTTTTGATTGAATTCTACTATTTGAGTTAGTTCTATGCAAATAATGCACATACCGTTTTTGTGGCAAAATATTTTACAGAAAAAAAGTACTCCTCTAACTATGGTTCGCTTGAATACTTGATACCTAATCAAAGGTATGTCGAGACTAAATGCATCCTAAGTTGAAAACAAACTTCACTCACAAGTGTAACACTTCAAGGCTATTAGTATATCAATGTCACTAAGAAAGAATTATTTCGATATGGATTTTGTTTCAAGGAAGAAGTGTGTATAGCAGAAGCCAATATTGAAACAGTTGATAGAAATTATGCAACAGGCATTTCAAATGTTAAGAGAAAAATTGTCAAAATCGATCGTTTGATTTAAACTGATTTTATTCGATATTTTGGATGAGAAATTTGTCCTCATAGTTTGATTAGGCGATTTCACAGCGAAAATTGTTCTTCCACATCTGCAGTACAGAGTTTCTGTTGAAAAAGTATTAAATACGAACTGGTGAGTGTGTTAAAAACACCTATCTTGCTAGTTTTCACTTCTTGTTATTGAATACTCTGGTTGAATCTGAATGACATGAATAGTTGCGCTCATTCAATAACAATATTTTTGCACTGAATTTCAAAGCTACTTAATAAACTCTACAAAAACTTTTATATCTGTCGTAATATGGTAATTTATTCCTATCCTGATAAGCGACTACTGGATAATATGAATCAATCGTTTGTTGATCAATCTCGTTCTAAATTTCTATAGTACAACTGTATGTTGAAAGTAATACATATTTTATTGTTACTGATAAAAAATGTAACCAATTAATCAAATAGCTGCAGCAAAGTTTCAACTGATTTGTGGTGAGTGGTAAAAGACGTCATCAACAATCCTTTTTTAGGTCGTTGGTAAATCCATGATATCCCATTTCATTCATAGCTTTTTGCATATCTTCTTGTTCCAATTCAATTTCGATAGGACTTGTTTCTGTAACTTTTCTAATTCGAAAATGCATATTGGGAATGATAAGTACTTCTTGTTCCTCCGGATATTCGGAAATCGTCTCGAGATCGAGAGCGCTCCAGCCCTGTTTAATCGTATACGTACAGATGACGGAAAACTTATCAGGAGACGGCGGCAAAATAAAGTTCAAGGCAACGTCTCGAACTTTTGATGTCGACAGAAATGCATGATTAACAATACCAGTATCGACACAATTGTAAAGTTTGTATTCTTCCTTAGTTATTAGCATACCACGATAAGTCTTTCCTGTCCAATGAAACTTCTGAAATGTGGGATCCTTTAGTAATTGTGCATTATATGTCAAAGACCATTCTTTTAAATATAAGTTGGGATCTGGATGCCCACGTGTGGCGTTTAATTGTGCACTGCGTACATTAAGCCGACGGTAGAAGTCAGTTTCAGCCGTATAGGCTCGGAGTAAGTATGAAACATCGTTTGTTTCACGAGCCTTATCCAAAAAATACTTTATTTGACTTATGTCTTGAGAGTCACGCAACTCTATGGCTTGTGTTATTCTTTCATATGCAGTTATCATATTTTCGAACGGTTTGCAATATGCTAGGTTATGTGCAGCTATTTTCACTGCACGTCCAGCTGCATGTTTTTGCCACTCAACACTGTGATCAGCAGTGACAAAACGACCTTTAGCTTCTTCAGGTCTCCGACGAAACAATAATTTGATTGCTGATGTTGCCGCCTCATCAGCTGGCGTCATATTGTACATATTAATAATACTGCGAACAGCTCCTGCTTCTAATAATAGTTTAACAATATCGAAGTGGTTATAGTAAGAAGCTGCATGCAAAGCAGTGCTGCCGTTAGGCTCCATACGATTGATGTCGTGTAAAGTAAGTGAAGGCAGTAAACGTTTAACTGTATCTATATCTCCATTTCGACAAGCGAGGTAGAATTCACTTGTGCTCATAGTTCTTCTCGTGCAAAGTATCGTTCAAATCAAAGAATCTGTGAATGTAAGGTTTGTTTCAGCTGGCAAAAAATCTATAAAGAAATGCGATTTTAACGATTAAAATATACCTTTGTCTGTATGAGGTGCTTGTTTTACGTTATTAGACGCAAAGTTGAAGTTTCGTTTATATATTGCTTTCTTCTATGCATACAGTTGGCCTTTTCCAAGGATAAATAATTCTTTACTTTTTTAATCAGTTATTTTTATAGTCTTCTTCGGACAAAAAAAAGTGCCTTTTTCCATTTCATTTTTGCATCACTTAGTACATTGTTTTAAAAAAACAAAATATACCACGAGATGCAGGATGAAAATGACTACAATTTACAAAGTAAAACTTATTTTAATTGTGTACTTTTTGTTTTCAAAAAAAAGCAAAATTCTGTGCGACCAATTTTCGACGGTCCGAAAAAATGATTTTTTTTCTATGCGAACGAGAAATTTCTTTTTCCTTATTTCATCTTTTTATCAACTAATATGTTTTTGTAAAAAGAAAGTAAAGTGTACCAAAAGACGCAGCGTGGAAAGCTCTATAATTTACATAGAACAGTTTATTGAAATAAGACGAAAGGAATTTCTCATTTATGTAGAAAAATGATCCTTTCGCAGCGTCGAAAATTGGTCGCACTGAATTTTGCTCTTTTTGAAAACGAAAAGTACATAATTGAAATAAACTTTACTTTGTAAATTGTAGTTCTTTTCACGCTGTATCTCGTGGTATATTTCGTTTCTTTAAAACAACGTATTAAGTGATGCAAAAATGAAATGGAAAAAGGAACTTTCTTTTGTCCGAGGGAGAGTGTACTTCACATAAATGACGCAGCACGCAATGAAGAACAAATTTGGCATAAAAACCAATTCAACCGCAAACCTGTTTTTATAAAAACATTGAAGAGGGCACATTGGATAATAGTGAATAGAAACTCCAACAAGAAGCATCAATGTGCATATTTATTAATCCAAGATACGTTACTAAGAAAGAATGAAAGAAGCTTATTTTCATATTGGTTGTGCAAGAAAGAGAAGTAATAAGAATTTCAAAATAATAATAAAACAAGACATGTTTTTACTGATTCAAAGAGATCAAACTATATGAGAGTAGAAGTACAAACATGATATTCAAAACAGAGTTACCATGCACATTCATAAGTCATGACTGATCAATGAACAAATGCAAATAATATGTTGTAGTCTCAAAAATAATACAGCATTTTGTCAGTATCCACATAATACTCGAAATTAACATTCTAATATTCAGTTCGAGTAATGCGTATGGCTTAAGTTTTGCAACATCTCTTACTTTTGAACTATTTCAGTTTAGTGCAATAGTTTAATTTTGATATTTTTATCTATTAGAAAAAAATCAAAAAAAGTGTTTATAGAGTATATCTTTGTACATGTGGAAAGATTTCGGAAAGTAAAAACTTGAATACTTGGAGCAATATTCCAATAATTGAATTTAACTTAAAATTTTAGATGACACTGTAACCTATAAAGGACAAGAAGCGAAAAATAACAATATTTAGAACAAAATAAATAGTCGTACTGAATCTAATTTCATAAGAAAAATGAGGCATAAGAATTACGATACGAATCAACATTCATTTCTGATGATCGATTTTCGTTTTTCTTTTATGTTACAGTCTTTCAAAGAGAGCCTTTCGGCTGTAACACTTAACAAACATGTAATGGTCGTATTACAACTTAAAAATGGTACACCACAGAAATTTTAATAAGAGCTTTGCTATCAATCAGATAAATATAAGATGATGATTTTGCATTCATTTGAAGTGATTGTTTCGAATTTCTTTATCAAGTTCTTTTTCTGAATTCAACCTCAAACTAGTTAGAAAATGTAGTGATTACTTTAGTTGAGCAACATCATTTTACCTTAATAAGAAGGTGATGGTGTCTTGCATTCATATTTCTAATTTACAAAAGAAAAATATGTTACATAACAAAACATTCTTATCAATATATAAATAAAGTAACAACTATCATAATTAATTAGAGTTGATACAACATTATGAGTCTGAGAGCATCACGGTGTAGATTTCCTTTTCATCCAACAGTTTTCACAGTGAGCTATTTCCCTAGAGCGAGTGGACATGGCTTATTTTCTGTTAAAAAAGAAATGTTTTTTACAAAAATATTAGTTTCCGATAATTTAACAAAAAAATTCATCAGTGAAAATTGAAATTCATAAAAGAATATTTTGCGTTGGAAAATGTATTACAGAACTCTTGCCGTAAACTTTGGTCAAAAAAAATTTCATTTAAAAAATTAATAAATGTTACATTATTCGTTGAAATTTTCTGTGCTGATTCCAATTATGTATTTATTTTTCTCTTAGAGTATTTTTAAGACAAACGAACGGGAAAAGTTTTTAAAAACCAAGTTTTTTTTTTGAAATCCTCTATCTCAGTTTAGAAGCATTTATACTAACTGAGTAGACGTTTAAGATAGAGAAAAACATTCATCAAAACTTATATTAGGTTTTGAATTGTGCCAATGTGCACGTATCGCCGAAACTGAACGTATCTTTTTTTTTGGAGAACTCTCAGTTGAAAAAGTATGCATACTGTTTCCAACAGGAAGACTGTTAGAACAAAGTTTCCCCACAGAACAATAGTTCTACTTTAAGAATATGCACGATTCATGCCGTAGGTCTTCCTACTTCTCTCTAAGATGAAAGAAACATAGATATTTTTGGGTCTCGAATTTTATAAACCCTTAAAGGAATATAATGCGTTTGGTTAAATGAAAAAGTCAGCCATTGTCCAAAATTATATTAGACATTATTCAAATTGTAAAAAAAAAACAAAATAACTTTCATTTCTTCACCAAATATTCGCATGTCTTAGGAATAACTATGTTTTATAAAATAAACCACATTATTTTACAGTAATTTGATTTTTTTCTTTGAAAAATTTATGTTCATTTTATTTCTATATTCATTTGTTTATAATTAAACTTAGATAGTTTTCAACCAATTCAAATATTGAATAAAAATTAAATATCTATATATAATAACATTTTTTTGAGTCGTTCTTTTTTTCTGTTAGTTTGATTTACACTCACATATATACGCAAAGAAATGAATATTAGAAACGGAAAAAAAAGAACACTCTCAGTGTCTTCATAAACCAAAATATTACATATCAATGAAATGATGAAACAAGAAAAAAAACACGAGAGAAAAACGTTCAAAAAAAAACACAAATAAAATGAAAAAGAATACAAGACAACAAAGAACAATAAATAAATAGTGAAAACATACGACTGTTGTGAAACTGATAGTACTGACAGACACACACATATATATATATATGAAAAGAAAACTAAAAAAAAGAACTGATCATAATCATCGTATTTTATTAAATAAATTAAGTACACTGTCAGATTCTTTATTGGCACGACATTTTGTAAATACATTCCAAAATCTAAGTGTTTCATCTCCTGCACCTGTTACAATTGATTCACCATCTGGTGATACAGCTAAATATAATACACGAAATGTATGTCCTGTTAAACGAGCTAATTGTAACATTGATGGATATTTCCAAACAACAATTTGATTTTGTGAATAACCATGCTAAAAATTTATAAAAACAAAGAGAGAACAATTATGACTATATCAGACATTCAATTTTTCAAACTACTAAACTCAAAAATTTTTCTTTCAAAAATAAATTTAAAAAAAAAATGTTCCAATCATTAACAATCTATTGTCTGTTGGAATTCAGAATCATAGATTTCAAAGAAATTTGAACTCTATTGTATGGAGTCAAACACATTTTAGAAAAAATTATTTCCTGTGAAAAACTCATCTACAGTCTTTCACAACAAATTTGATCGTAGTCACTTTTTTTGCAGGAAAAAAAAAGTCTCAATATAGTTTTTGATATTGATTTCGAATGTCTTATTTATATTACTTTACATTTGTGTGATGATAATAAAAAAAACTACTAAACATGTTTATCTTTCCTATTGAACAATCGCTATATGATGATTACTATCTTAAATATTTTATTTACCGTTGATACAAGTTCATTCGAATGTTTTGACCAAGCTAAATTACATACCTAAAAATAAATATATATAAAATATAAAAGAAATTTTTTTTTTTTAAAATAATTTATACTTGAGATCCAGTATCAATACATTGTAAACTTTGTGCAGTTAATGTATTCCAAAATCGTATATAACGATCAGCTGTTCCACCACCACTTGCTAATAGACCTTGTTGATGTGGACTCCATGCAATAGCTTTAACAGCTGCTGTATGATCTGTATATATTTGTATTGGATTCATACATGATTGATTCCATACTAATAAACGATTATCATTTCCACCACTTGCTAATAATTGTCTATCAGGTGACCATTTTAATCCACATACTTCTTGTCTATGTCCAGCTAATTTACGTTCTTGTTTACTTGAACGTGTATCATTTTGTAATATAAAACGATCACGTGAACCTGAATATATACAATAATCATTCCAAGCTAATGCACCAACACGTGCTGTATGACGTGGAAATGAAACTGTTTTACGATTTGTTGTTGCATCCCAAATTTGAACAATACCTAAACAAAAAAAACCTTTAAATAATTTGTTTTTTGTTTTTTGAAAATATCAATTACCTTTATGAGTTCCAACAGCAACATATTGTCCTCTATCACTCCAAGCAACACTTGTTACTGTATCGGATTCTGTTTGTAAATCACATAAACGTGTTACATTACTTGTATTTGCATTCCATAAATAAACAGATGCATTAAGTCCAACAGCTAATATATTTGTTGATGACCAATCAACTAAATTTAAATAAAAATCATCTTGAAGTTCTGGTGCATCAAGAACTTTAAATGGTGTTTTAGGAATTTTTCGTAATTGTTTACGTGGTGAACGTAAAAGACGAATAGATGCTGGTGATAATGGTGATAAAGAATATGGAGAATAATGTAAATCATCTGTATTACGACGAGCTGAATAACGAAATATTGTATTTGGATCACGTGTTCGTAATAAATTTGAATTTGTATTTGTATATGGTAAACGTTGTTGAGATGATTGAGAAAGAATACCCTATAATTTATTTCAAATTAATTATTAATATCGAAAATTATATATATTTATGTTTTCTATAGAGAATCTCTATGTTGATGGTAAGTGTTTAGAAAGAACGCAATTTATTAAATGAGAAGAATTCTAATGTTCTATCCAGAATTGTATATGCGTAATAATTACTAAAAAAGATCAAAGTTCATTTCTGAAGTTTATTGAGTATAAGAAAAATATTTGCCTGACAAAATGAACTTATCGACCTTTCAATAAATAAAATTTATACGTAATCGAAAAGTAGAATAAGTTAAGACTCATCTTATTCTAATCTTGTTTGAAGTGAACAAGAGTTTATCAAATGAGTATGTCAATTAAGTAAAAGTTCTACAATTGAAGTTAACTAACTAACTAAACAAACAATTGTTTTCTCTATTAATGAAACAATAAAAAAAAGATCTAAATCATAAATGTTGAAATTTTTTCAAAGATTGCTCTATTGTAAATTATTTTTATTTACATTAGTTGCTGATATTGATGTTGTATGAATTATTCCTCCTAGAGATTGTCCATTTACTGTTGCGCTTCCTCCTGGAGTATTAATTCCTCCTCCATTAATAGGTGAATCATTAGTTCCAGGTTGATTTGTAGTTCCTGTTGAATGATGATGATTACTGTTACTATTTGAATAAACACTATTCATATGTTGTTCATCATATAGACTATCAATTTGTGTACCAAACATTTCATTTTGTAATAATGCTTGATAAGTTAATAAATCTTTCGTTCTATCAGCAGCTATTGTAGTTCCATTTGCTGAAGAAGAATTTGTACCTGTATTTGTAGTTGTTGATGGTTCACGAGAAGATTTTTTATCGATCATTGGTCCTTTATATGTTTGTTCTTGATCAATAAAAAATGCAGATGGTTGTGATAAACATCGAAGTGGGATAAAACGATCACTGTGTTGGATCGGTGATGGTGATGATATTGGAGATGAAAATGGTGATGAAGAAAGTGATGAACAACCTGACATTGATCGCATGAGACGTCGTTCGAAGTCAGGTTCCATGATACTCTATTTAATAAATAGAACAAGAATTTACTTCAATTATAAAATATAACGGTCACATGCATAGGCAAAAGACAAAGACCTCTATTATTATTAGTTACTTTTTTAAATCCAACAAAAATTAAGCAATAAATTCTTCTTGAAGGTTAATCAATTTTTTTCTTCTTTTCACAGTATTACATATCTAAATTATGATAACTATCTTCTTTGTGAATAGATTTTTATAAAATTATTTTATTTTCAAAATTAACACAACAAAAAAAAATCTTGTTCAATAGATGTCGCAGCTATACATTCTCACTAAAGTAAAGGTAATGACACTGACATAGAGAACAGAGATGTCCATCGCGGCTGAAAATCTGCCGCTGCCGCGCTGCGACGGTGTATAAAAAAATGTTGCCGCGACGCTGTCGCACCGTGATGACTTATAAAAGAAACGCTGCCGCGCCGCTGCCGCGATGAATTATAAAATAAACGTGCCGCCACCGCGCCGCTGCCGCGACGGTTTTCAAAAAAGTGTTTCTAATTTCACTGCTGTGACTATATTTGACCAAAGATATGGGTACTAGTCCATCAGATTTATTCAATATCAGAGCGTTTCATTTGTAAATCCTGAAATTCTATTAAATTCATACAGCTTTTCAATGTCCTCCAAAACAATCCTGTCGCTGCCGCGCCGCCACCACCATCGCGGCAGCGGCAGCGGCAGCGCCGCGATGGACATCTCTATTAGAAAAATTATACATTGAATCGTATATCAGAATTATTGTTGACAATTTTCAATATTGTACGAAATTAAATGATTCTTTCTGATTCAACTGTATATATTTAATCGAACAGCGATTAGTTTTTATTGACACAAAACTCAATAGATTTCGAGAAGTTATTTTTCCTTGCTAAAAGACGAACGATATTAACGAAATTAAATTCTACTCAAACTGATTGAACTATCCTCGTCACATACCTAAAGATGAAAACAATGCTAGCGATTAGATTTGTTTTATGTTTATGCTGAAGTTCCTTATTTCATGAAACACGAAACGAATTTAATCTGTCTTGATTTATCTTATTTACATATTCGTTTAGAAGATGTATTTTTGTGACAGATGAAAGTTGTGAGCGGCATATGCTAGCTCCTTTATCAACAGAAGACATGAAGAGAAATGAGTAAATCAGTACTTTACTTTGAGGTATAATAATCGCGATATATTAATGAACAAAACAAAGGTAAAACACGATTTAGTCATCAAGGTGTAGTTTTTAGTGATATAGATTCATATGAAATATTGTTATAAAAAGAAGTAGAAAAAAGCATAAAAACATATATATATTGGAATTTATTAGAAAATTATTGGTGTGAATCGATCTATTCACCAGGAACAAGCTTTTTCTTTTATTTAATGTTAAAAACTATATCTGTGTGACGATAGAAATTTATATTCTGTTGGACAGTTACAATAATTTTATTTGATATTCATGGAGTCTTTTCTATATTCTATAAAATAGTACTAACACAGTTACACCATAACGATGATCGCACTGTGACCTGAGAGAAAAAAACCTGAATTTTTTATTTATGAGATTCACTTGCTTGACAATGAGTGACAATGATTACTTTGATTGCAATCAGCTTTTCACCCCTTGCTGTGACCTGTAATTGCGAAAAATTGTGGCACAGTTACGTATAGTTGCTGAAGAAAAGCAACGTCATGAACTGAAGAAAAATGAAAAGTTAAGCCATCAATTCTGTGTTAAGAATTTCACCATCTACTATCTATTTCAAAATAAAAGACGGATGAACATTTTCTGAATACTTTTTGATACGAACAGAGTAGTTTTACGATTTTCATTGTTTAGAAGAGAAGATGAAATTGCAACTAATTATGTATATTAGATTTTTCTGACAAGTTTTTTCAGAATCTTCTGACAAGCTACTTAAAAAGGCGAGGCTTTTAATAGATTTATAAGGTGAATTTTTCTTGAAAAAAATCAGAAAAAAAATCAATTTTTTGTGAAAAACTTGCCGATAAGATTTAGTAAAGTGTCTATAACTCATGATTAGCTAAATCTTACAACATCAAACTTACCTAATTTATAGATCTTTATTTAACAAATCTAGTGCACTTCTAAAGATTAAAATTCAAAAACTTTTACATCACATAATGTTTTCTTTTTAGCAGACTTGATTGTGGATTCTGAGAAAAATTGTCAGCAAAATCTGGTGTATACGATTTGATATAGTTTCATCTAATCTTTTTAACAGTGAAAACAACAGATCTCTATCTTGTTTCTATTAAAAATGATTCGAAAAATTCTCGTCTTTCTTTTATTTTCAAATGGATAATAGTTTGTCTTTCAGTATTTCAAATCTCACATTTCTATTGTGTTTTGTTGAAGGATATAGGTGTGGGGCCGTCTGCAAGTTTAGAGATGATGAACATCACAATAACATCCATGTACACCGACACTCGGTACCTATTCCGACTAGGAGCATGGGTTCGGACGCAAACTCGCTGAGTCAAATTTGGATATGATATCATACTCGGCACCTAACTCAGTAATGTCGATGGTCACGCTGTTCAAAAATATTTTTGATTTTTCAAGCTTCTATGTCACGTCAGTGACGTTTGGCATCATCACGAATTTTCATTCCAGCGTTATCAGTAACAAGAAAAAGTAGATTTAACGAAATCTATCAGATTTTTCAAGTAGAAAAACAGTAAGTGAATCCTGAATCATTTGCCCTTTTTGTGAAATTTGTGATGATCACTTCTTTTGGTTGCTGTTTATGGAAGAAACTACGATATGAGCTTTTTCATATAAAATGAAGGTTTAAAAACTGAGGTATAACCGTGAAGGTATTTGCCGGATGACGATTACCTTCGATTCGATTCTAGTCGAGTACGAAGTACAGCTACTTGAGCTCATGGCAGACTTGAATATAAAAAGATGTTGATTCGGGTTCGACTCGAAAAAATCGTATCCATGCAACACACTATCTGTACCCACCCCAAATTCTAACACTCATCCACACGTACACACACATCTCACACTCAGTGAATTGCGAATCAAGTATGGTACTTCACTCATACCCCAGTAGGATTCAATTGTACTTCCCTTGTACTTGACGCGTACGTCTCACTTCAGACTTACACTCATGCACACACCGTCCTTCTTCCCTTCTTTGTGTTGTTGATTGGTTTCTACCACTACAACGATGAGTGTTTATTTAGTGATTGAAAAGGTTTTTTCACACTTGATAATTGTTGATGAAACATGAATATATATATATATGATGATGATGATTCCTTTTACTAAATGTATTATGTGATATAATTATGGCATTCATATTTTATCTTTAACTAGTTACCATATCAGCACTACTAAATTATTGGCACAACTTTATGAAGAGTAACATATAATATAGTGAATACATATGTATACTCAGTTTCTTATATCAGACAACATTCTTGATAACTGAAACAACTGATCAAATTCCTATGTTCAAAATTGAAAATATTTTTCAGAGTAATCATGTAAGATCTAGTTGTTATTGGAAGGCTACTATTTTAATAATGAAAAAGAGATTACTATATAATTTTCGAATTTTTGTCAGAATATTGGTATTAATATTCGAGATATATTGAGTAATAGTCATTACACTTTGTTGATTTCATACAAGCATATTGACCTGACAAAATCATCATTTATATATATATTGAGATTTTTTCTTAAAGATAATGTATAATAGTTAATCAAGAACTAATTTACTTCAAAAGTCTCTATTATATTCTTGTACTTGAATTTTATTTTTCTTCTCTACAATGATAATTGTAAATATCCATATAATTAATATTAGGCATAACTGAGAAGTAGACTAATAAATTTGAAAAAATTCGATGAAGACGTAAGAGTAAATGAAGAGACTTTTTTCAATTCTATTATTTGACATTTTTGAACAAAGAACAGATGAATAAAATTTGCGTAACATCTCGTTAAATATAACTAATGTCATCGTATCATTTTCTCATTCATCAACAGTAATTATACGAGATAAACACTTTCTAATGATTATGAATCATTGTTTGTCATCATTGCTCATATGTCAAAAACATATACATATATACATGCAATGAAAAAAAACAACTTGCAAGAAATCAGCAGATTACTATTTACATACTTTCAGGTAAATATAACGTATGTTTTTCATGTATATGTTAGAATGAAAACAATTATTGTACTTTAGTTAAGTAGTCAGGTGTTACTTTCTAAAGAAACGATCAATTCATTGACTTATTTTGTTGTTATTGACGATAAAGTCACAGCATGTCATTGTTTATCCTTTCAAAATTATCCAAACGCTTATTTTTGCAAAGTGTTGCCTTTCCATTCTACGATGGGAACATATTTGATTGTTGAAGTTCGTTTGATTTCATATTATGCTTACAGATAGTTCTTATCTATTGATGCAGATTGATGATTGTTTCAATAGAATTTTAAGTGAGCGCGAAACATTCTCGAAAAACTCAAAACAAAGAGTTTCGATCTGAAATCTTGCTTGCAGGTACGTTTTATAATCATTATGTAATTCTGAAAGTTGAATATAAAAACGAACATGTTTTTCTCAAGATATTAAATATCCAAAAACGCAACGGTCTACTATAGGAGAACAGAATAATCGAGTCTACTCTGAAACCGAATATATTGAGAAAGACATGTTTGTTTTCGTTGAAACTTTTGAGATTATTGAATGACGATCAAACCTATATGCCAAGTCAGTATTTAGAATTTCTTGCGGAAATAGTTTGTTATTTTTTTTTAAACAATACTTTCAACGAAATCATTAATTGGATTATATAAGTTTCATAATAAGAAAAAGATCTTACACTTCAAAATATTATTAATTTTAAAAACTCTTTCGTAATTACTAATCATTACCAATATTTTTTTAGAATAAGATTTTTCTTTCATATGAAACTCTGTTGATAGCTATGCATAGTAAATATAATAAGTTTTGTATTGATTGGAATTCCCTAGTAGTTTCTTAGCTGTTATTAATAATAGGTTGATGCTGGCTGTGATTTTATTATATGTATATCGACATTCTCAAAAGTTGTTCCTTAACGATGTTTGTATAATTGGTTTTGTTTTTGAAAATACAATAGTAAACAAAAGTCTCTGATTCCCATATCTTGGCTCATACTGAATATCTTGAAATTTCTATACGCGTGCTGCACTAAGAATTTAGTTTAGAAGCATGAAATCGTCTATTAGAATTCTCGTTCGGTTTCAAGAATCTAGGTAGGATCGTGTTTTAGATCTAAATTCTTAATAAAGTACGTACACACACAAATGTTTCGATCTATAGCATCCATAGTAGTCGAAATATGCAGGAGATGAGAGACTTTTGCCTACTAACGTACCTCGAAAATTTACTTTTTTAGAGAGTAGTTATTATCAAAATTATTCAGAAATAACCTCCTAATGGTTATCGGTAATTTCATAATTAATTCAAAAATTTCTTAATACTATCGACAAAATTTCGTAATATGTCTTATTGTTAAATAAACTTTTTCTTTAGAAAAGTCGTATATATAAAATTGAAACTGACTATATCATTTAAGTTATATAAGCTTGTTACATTACCAATAGGAGCAGTATGAGACTTACGTAGTCTTAGCAGCAGCCAAAATACGGTCTATTTTTCTGAGTACGTTATTCTAAGTTTTATTTAATACAATCATATTTTATGAGATATATATGTATAACTAATCTGTTGATGAAAATATAATACACTTTTCATCCTGCTATGTATGTATAACGTAACAAGCGTATATAAATAAAATAGTACAGTTAGTTTTCATTTCGAATCTGAAAAATTTTCACGGAAAACGTTTCCCGAAGAATCCACGTTGTTATAAACAATTTTTTTATAGGATGTGACTGTGCAAAGCACGTCATTCTCACTTACATCCTGTGATTTGATCGCCAATAAAAACAAAAAAGATCAATTGATTAATCTAAATTTTGTTGACTAGAATATTAGAGATTATGAGCTGTAATTTGAAGAAAACTAGATCATTTTAGTTCATTTAGTTTCTGAGATATAT
The DNA here is from genome assembly GCA_905250075.1 of Rotaria sp. Silwood1. Taxonomy (NCBI): domain Eukaryota; kingdom Metazoa; phylum Rotifera; class Eurotatoria; order Philodinida; family Philodinidae; genus Rotaria; species Rotaria sp. Silwood1. Next base: position 384,518 of record CAJNOP010000030.1, read on the forward strand.
ACAGAAAACAAAATACAATTATTCAATGATTGGATAATTTTAATAGCCAATACAAATAATCATGTTGGAAAAAAACCAATAACGGCATAAAACAAGTTTTGTTGGGAAAATCCATCTAGCATAAGTAGCGCGGATATTTCCAACATATCCACGTGTCCTATAAATATCTAATTATACATTCTATATTATCTATATGAGATCATTGACTAGTATACTTTCTGTTTGTAGAATTTTCAAATAAAACTCTCGGACACAGCCAAATCTTTAATGATTGCTCTGAGAATTGATATACTAAAAAAAAACATGTAAGTAATTATTAGTATTACATTGAAGAACTTTTATAGTTAATTTTACTCTGTTTCTGTAATTTTATTCTCCAAGTTTCTCTATCATTGAGAATCGTTCGAGTTAACATCTAGTCTTTTGTTCATTCATTCGGCTCGTAATTATCATCAAAATTGATTTAATTTTAGTCTAATCGATTTACTAATGAGAAATCGATGAAAGTACAGTTATATTCTATGAATGAGACTCGTAGATAACTTTTAGTTTAGTATAAACAGTGATAATTGGTATCACAAATAATAATATCAATTATTTACGTTTTTTTATTATAATAGTTACAATATTAATGACCAACACTTAGAAAACTAATAAAGCGTGAAAAATTTATCAGCTGAAATGATAGATCGTTAATATTAAATGCATGAGTACTGTCAAGATATTGAACCCATCCATATTGCTCTTAATAGATGTCATTTATCATTTTATTGATATTATAGAAAGCCCATTAAGGCCTTCCTCTCCCCTTCCCTAAAAAAAAAGTCACTTTTCGTCAGAATCATCGATATTGAGATAAATGCATAAGAAGATAGCCTGTGATCTGATCTTTCATAAATGACCAAAATTTCTTATCAGCACCTCGTTTTTTCCAAAAATTTTTGAAGATTTCCGTTATCCCCTATTCAAAAAATAAGCCATTTTCGCAAAAAAACCAAAAATCTTTTTCGTTTTTGCTTGGTTTATGATTTTTTGATCTTTTGTCCAAAATTTCTCGGTTCAGGCTTTTTCAATATATTTAAATTTTTTTTTTATTTGAAAGAGCATGTCCAGATGCAGGGCACCACAGAGTTCTTTTTTAATTAAGCTTTATTTTATATTATATATACAGACATTTATGTAACTAGACACCCATTTTTGGCGCGTTTTTTGAGCCATTGAACTTGTGATCCCCTTTCTCCGCTAAAAAACTAAGAATTTAAAAAAAATGACTCTGTGGTGCCCTGCATCCTGACATACTCTTTCAAACAAAAAGAAATTTGAATATATTGGCAGAGCCTGGACCGAGAAATCTTGGAAGCAAAATGAGCTATTTTTGACTCTTGTTTGGTTCATATCTCTGTCAAACGTCATGATATCGAGCGGAAAATTTTACCACAATCTCCTCACTTCAATCCCAACATATTCTCCAAAGTTCAGCCCATTTGCACGTACCTGGACTGAGATCGATTTTTGAGAGGGGGAGGGGGAGGCCTTAAGCAAAAATAATTGTAAAAAGGAAAAAATATTTAAAACATTGGTTTAAGAAGACTTTCCTTGTCGAAATTTCTCCAGAATGACTCGACAAGAACTTATGAAACTTTACAGACAGATAGATCTCGACAAGTGAACCCAAAGTTATCATAGACTTAAAATTCCAAAATACTTCCTTGAGAAAAATATTAAGTTTATGAAGGTTGAAACTGATTGGGAGTCTCCACCTGCGACAAAACTTGATGTTTCATTTTCTCGAGCTGCAATTTTTCTTATCACAACTAGAATGAAATTGGTGTACGTGTTTTTTTTAATGATGTTAACCTTTTAGTGACTGAAGACTTTCGTAGGAACAAAATTTGAAGCAAAAAATCAAGCATCCCAATTTGATCTAAGTACTCATAAAAAAACATGAGCTCCATTTGACAAATCGTATAGACGTAAAGGAGGAAAACTTCATGTTTTTTGTTCGAAAATTGGTTTTCGAGGAAAAAACGAAACGAAGAAAAATTTTGTTTTTTTTCACATCTATTCTTTTTTTCTCTTTTTCATTTTTTTTAAATTATTATTTACTTCACATTTATATATGAATATAAAGAACTGCTTCTAAGAAATACTTGTAGAACTATCAAACAATATTAACTCCTAAGATGTCCATCTGAAACACTCATAAGCTTTTTTTCTCAAGATAAAGCTTCTCGAAAATAATTTTTTCGCGGCTTCTATGGCTTGGCATAGATTCAATTTTACTGCACTTGATCGAGAGCACTCCAATACATCTTTAGAGATTATAATTTCGAAATTGAAAAAAAAAAATTGGAGAGTCCTAAGAGTGGATTTCTTTAAGGAAAGAAAAGATAAAAATATTTATCTTACGATGAAACTTTTTTTTTATTGTTAAAAAAGAATATTGGATATATTCAGATCAAATTAAAACTCTTAGTGTGAAACTGACAAATTAAAATATGAGTTACCTTTGTGTGCATTGAGCGCGAAAATGGATTTTTTTATGAATTTACAATATATGTAAATTATCTACAAATAGAGCTTGTCAAATTGCATAAGTGTAGTTCAAATCTTAAATACATTAATAACAAAGGTCCAAGTTATCATTATGTTCAAATATAAAGAAAACTGACCAAAAAGTTCTGACTTTTATGAAATGTTTTAAAATTTGTTTTTAATTTTGAAATAAACTTTTTCTTATACAACTCGACGAACTCTATCAAACTATGATAAAATAAGCAAAACAAATAGTCTTAAAATTTCGACAAAATTTGTTAGTTTTCTAGTAAGAGATTTAATATGATACAGATATGACTAATGATCTTTTATTAATAATACAAAACTTTCCATTGTTAAACTTGTCATGCACAGTTAGTCATCAGTTTGCTTGGCTTTTTCTCTTTTTCCTTCATCTTTTGGTGATGACACACCAAAAGTTACTCACTCATGGAGATAGTAGATAATAATAATAACACTATAGGAACTACACGTTAGACTTTATAAATAATCGAAAAAAACTGACGTGACTAGAAAAAATCATTTTGGAAGAAGGTAGTTACTCATATTTGTACTCGTTATATATCAAAGTTTCCAACAGTGACTCCAACAATTCTAAAGATAAAAGCTGAGCTTACTCAAGCTTCTTTCTTATTATAATATTATTTAATAGTATTATAGTCAATTTTTGACAAAATATGGTACATTTATTTTACTAAAGCCATTTATTTGAATAACATACTGAGATGTTTTAATGAAATAAAAGAAGTTCTCTCATTCATCTCTTTATGTTATTTAATATGTACCATATTTCATTATGTTGAATGTGGATATACGAATATCTTTTCAATCATCATTCATAATGTAAGTTTCGTGATACTTATATGAGTGAAGAGCACAGTCGTTGTTCCGAAAAGAAAAATGCTTATAAGTCGAGATGCACTCAGTCGATTTTAATAATTTTTTTTTTATTTTACTGATCTAAGGATGGTCATTCACTTCTGAAAAAATCAAGTTCTCATGTGTTTTAGTTCCCGAGAAATCATAGAAACAGTGTTAAATACCTAGCTTCTAATGCCACTTGTCAGAAGAAAACCAATTTTTTTTATTCCATTGCTTTGTTTTTTAAATTAATTTTGCAGCTAGAGTTGTAGCATTCATCAAGAGCTTTCAGAATAGAGAAAGTTTTATGAATGAAAACCTGTCAATAATGGACGTTGAGACACTTTTTCATTTTTACGTAGGGCGACATTAAAATCATTGGCGTTTCGTTTGGAGAAATTTTTTTTGTTGTAATTTGGTTGGATATCAGAGAGAACTAAGATAAAAAAAAATAATTTGAGAAATAAAAGAGGTTTGTTCCATAAAGTTCGTTAGTGCAAAAATTTTATATAAGATAAAAAAAAATGAATTTTAGACGAAATGTAGGGCGACATTTTTAATTTTGTTTTTGCTATAGCTCAATGAATACTTAAGCGTTTGCGATAAAAATTTGATCTTTGTTCAGGCTCATAGAGTAGAGTAATACTCCAAAAACTCAATTAAAAATATCGCTCCATTCTGGAGAAAATTCAATTTTACTAGAAAAACGTAGGGCGACATTTTTCGAAGCAATGGTTCACTAAAATTGCTTGATATATGAAAATAACATACATGAGCTAGCTCTGTGCCAAGAATTGTTTCATACTAACGTGTATGATTAATAAACATTTTCTGAATATTTTCTTCCAAAAAATCATTATTTCGTGAATCTCCACAACAACACAAGGAAGTGTTGGGAAAATATTATTTTCATGTACAATCGACATCGCTCTGTCAAACGCAACACTTAGTTTTCTCTCATTATTAAGTTTGTTTTTATCGATTTTTTTGCTTAAACGGTACAATGGCTGTGCTCTTCACTCATATATATATACGTGTTGTGAATGTGAACGTGAGTTCTGGTTTATTTCAGATAATAACGAGAAGAAACAACTATTGAGAGATAACAGAGAAGAATGACTACACACACACATATGAATAAATACGCACATGAGAAGAAAAGAAAAGAACTATAATATTGCATAGGGAAAAGTCCCTTGGAAAGTATATAATCTTAAGAGATAAATTCCAAGATGAAAGGATGTCATATATATTTTGAAAATTATCAACACATAATAGATGATGTTTTCATCTACAAGACACAGAATTTTATTTTATGACTTATATATATATTTATGATTTTTGTCTTTAGATATTTATTTCTTTAACTTTAGTGTTTATTTTACCGATCAATACATCTTTTAGATAGATAGTAAGTATTTTATTTCTATTAAAGAATGGCAAAGTCTTACTAAATGTTTCTTGAAATTTGATTGGTTTTATCTCAGAGTAACTCAAGTTTTTCTATTGACACATTAAAAATATTGGAAAGTTCCAAGTAGGATATCACTTCCTTCCTTTGTGCGTCAGTTGTACTCTATACGTCCCGTCACATTTATATATATATACCTTGGTTACTTCATTCACCCTTGAGAATATGAGTCTCCGTCATCTTGTAACTTGCATTCACGTTCACATCATAGCTGGAATATGCAACTGGTGCAGATTTCCTACAATTAATCTCAGAGTTTTTTTTCTTACATTGCGATTCATCAGAAGACAGTCTGAAAAGCATCGACAATGTAAAAGAAAATATGAACTTATCGGATGAATATTGACTAATTATGAAAAACATGTATATGTATTGTATTACGTTAATATTTTTAGAAATATACTTTGCCTATTATTTCAGAACCAATGTTGACTGTTTATTTGGTTTGATGATTCGAAAAGACAATGCTTTGAAAATGTATCAACTGTCTTCGAATGATATGAAGTT
>CAJNOP010000030.1:392286-428865 GCA_905250075.1 Rotaria sp. Silwood1
TACGGTGTGCCTGATAATTCTGAAATACTTGAGTGTCTGATTGTTTTAGACTTGAGATATACATACGATATAGAATGTTTTATTCTCGTCAGACACTGAGAATTACGTATTTTCCTGTATTTTAAATACAAATGTAAGCGTGAAGTACTGTCATAGACCCTCTCCTCACCCGAAACATCCTCACTTTATCGCTTGACACACTATTTCCCATAGTATACGACTATGGGAACTGAAAATAAGTTATTATCGTTATTCATTTAGTTGGGAAAATTTAGTAGACATTTCAAACTAGAATATTAATATTCGTTTTTCATGTAAAACTTGTTACCAAAAAGGGTAGGAATGTAGATGTGGTTGTGTTGTGATGTACATGTTAACGTGAAAAAATGAACAATTGCATCGATCTATCTGTACATCCACTGTACAATATAATGTGATATACCGATGGATAACATTGCAGCAAATATATATTTACCTATTATGATTTCTATAGCTTGAGTGTATTTGAATGCATACGCGATACTGTTTATTATCTATATAAATTTATTAAATATTGCTATGATAAATGCAGAAATGAATTTTTTTTTTTGAGTCTATAAAATATTGAAACTATAACTCGAAATTTTCTTTTTCAATTATAATTTAAAAACTTATTTAAGTTTTCTCATAAAATCTTGTTAAGACAATATTTATTCGAATGCACGATAAAAGATTCAACATAACATTGATGACAAACAGATTTGGTTTAATTGCTAGAAAAAAAAAAGAAAACAAAAAAAGGATGGCGAAAATAATATTATGTGTTGTGTTTGTTCGACAATGATCTTTTATTCATTATGCAATTCTGAAGGAGCCGATGGTACTGATCGATGATGAATGTCCGTATCATCAGTCGTTGTTGATTTTAAATCAGGATATAATTTATTACTATTGTCACTTGGAGACTAACAAAAAAAAAATCGAAAATTTTCTTTTTATTTTTATCTTAAAAATAATATTTTGTTGTTCTTACTTTTGAAGTATTATTGTTTTTCTTTGGCATTGGACATGATTGAGGCATACGAATACCAATTTTTTCTCCAAATTTTTCGATTTTCTCAGCCCAAACTCCTATTTGATCACCAACTATTTTTAATGGTGGATAATATTGACAAAGTCTATCATAAATTGGTTTTATATAAGGTTCAAGAAATTTACACCAAATAACAATAGCTAAACCAACAAAAATGCACGGTACGCAAACCATTTTCTTTCTTTTTTTGTTTTCTATCTAAAATATAGATTTCTGACTAAAATGATACAATTACTTTTAGCTAATATTTTTTTTTGTAAAATTTCTGAACTTCGCAGAGTTATTAGAATAAATATCTGATGTAAAAAAATCATCGAAATTTCGCTGATTAAAATTCTACAACAATTAAATATATTGTTTAATGGTTTTTTTTTATCGAACTTTACACTGATCATTGATTAGATAAAAAACTATTGTATTTTTCTGCTTTATATATATATATACATAGTTCATTGTTGATGTATTCAGGTAATGGTGCTCATGAATTGTCACGTATCAAGATAATTAGAAAAGTTTTACCCATAGTATATGAAAATACATTCGTTTCATCAAAAGAAGACAGTTATTCAGAATATTTACATCATCTTACAGATCGAAATATTTTTTGAAATGATTCAACACTAATAATATAAATGTAATAAAATGATTAACTTCAGTATCATAATCTTATTCTCATTACTTATTGTAAACAAAAAAAATATATATATGGAAAATTTCAATATGTTACATCTGATTGAAGATAATTTGGTATCATGTAATATTAATGATTTGTTAGAAAATAGTCAAGTCTAAGTCATATTCTTGCAGGAAAATATTTAAAAAAACTATCGCAAAGAATATTCGAAAAACAAACATTCAATTATAATTAGAGGTGTAAGCCGTACAGCTGGGTCACCGTTGCCATGGAATCGTAGATAATTTTAAGATTTTTGTTAGGAGCCACTGCTGCGCCGCCGCCACGAACGAAAATTTTTGATAATAGTCTAAGGCACTCCGCCGCTGTTTTACCCTCGAATTATAATTCGATGATTTTTCTTAACAGATTCTTGTTCTAATAAAGATATGAATCAATAAATTTTTCTGATTATATTTAATATGATATAATGTAATTAATCTAGAAAGAAAATATCATAGATGAGAAAAAGAAAGAGATTGAAATGAAAATAGTAGTAGATGATAGTCATATAATTTCCATCAAGATTTAATATATTGAAACTTTCGATCATACAAGAATTTATTTTACATATGAAAATAATAAAGCAAGACAACAGAAAAAGAAGAAAAAACATTGTTTATCGACGATATTTCCATTTACGAAAATGAAACCATAATTGAAATATTCCATTTTGAAAATGACATCGAAATCCATGTTTATATGAATAATCCCATTCTTTACTAACTATTTTGAATGCAATATCCTTAAAAAACAAAAGAAAATAAATATTTATTTTAAATGTTTATTTTTATTTTACTTCATATGGTGGTCCAGCATGAAATTTAAGAATTGAGAAATCACGATTATCTTCACAAACAGTCTTTATAAAAGAAAATATTAGAATTCAAATGTGAAAACAAATAAAAATACTTACAAGACTATACGATGGTGTTTTTGTTTTATCAATTAAATCAGGATAGAATATCTAAAAAGTAAATTCAAAATTTTATATAAATTCTCAACTAATAATAACATCGAAGTTTAAGTCAAATTTTTCTTTTTTTCTTCTTCGATGGCCTCAATATTTATTCGACTTTTTCTTAGTTTTTACTTGTCATACAATTAAAACAAAAATGAATAGAGACTTTTACACTAATTCTAAATATGATATTTATTTCTTTTAAATTTAAAATTTCGATCGTCAAAATTTTTCGAATTCATAGACGTGTTAAACTCAAGAAAAAGAAAAGGCGAATGAATGAATTTTGAACAGTTGATAGCTAATTAAAAAATATCTTACATTAAATTTATATCCTTGAACAGTTTTCGGTGGTGGATTATCTGTATCATAATGTTTTTTATTATATTGATTCCAATCATAACCCTAGAAAAATAATAATTATTTCATTTTAAAAAACGAAAATATAAATACATACAGTATGAACTTTATTAAAAACCCGAGGTTTACGTGGTCGATATTTATCTGACCATAAATATTGAACATCCATAGGTACAACAGTATTAATAAGTGAATCATCATCTGTTAAACTTCCCATACTTCGAGCAAAAGCTTCAAATGCATCTTCAACATCAGGTTTAACTGATCCAGATTTAATAACAGATTCACGTTGTTGTTTTAATTTTTCCCAATCATCTATTTCATCAGTACAACGTTTTTGAATTTCCAAATCAAGATCATTTATATTAACTAATATAGGTGAATAATGACCATGTTCATATTCACGTAAACATTTATTTTCTAAATCTTCATTTGATTCAATATCATTATCATTAAATATATTTAATTGATTATTTGTATTATTTTCATTATCTTTTTTTTTTGTTATTGTTGAAGAATTTTTTAATGATATTGATGTAGGTGCATGAAATATACCTTGTTCTTGTTTTATTTTTTGTAATTTTCTTTTTAATGTTAATTGATGACGATCACGAAGACGTGCACGAGCCATATGTGCTTGTAATTGAGATAATAATGATTCCCAATAACCAATATCAATACCTTTTTCATTTTCGATTTTTAATCTAAATTTAATAATATTTATTTATCAGATTTTTCTGTTTTTAAACGTCTAAAATAGAATGCGCAATTAATTCAAATCAGGGTTGGAACCGGTCCGGCAAACCGGTACCGGTCCGGACCGGACCGGTTGAAGAAATCAACCGGGCCGGTAAAGACCGGAATTTCACCGGTTGAAATTTTTCAAAAATCTTCTTTGTTAATCCTGTCTTTGACCATAAAAACTAAGGTATCACATGTTTTTTCTGCCAGAATAGGTTAAAAAGTGCTCAAAACATATGTTATATTAATCGTTTTTCCTGAGGTTCTCTTTAAAAAGATTCATTATGATGAGCGTCTTTTACATGCGCCTTAAACTATTTCATATTTGGAGCGATTTTTTCTAAAAATCGGTTTTCAAAAAAAAATTCGACATTTTTCCACCGGTTTTCACCGGAATTTCACCGGTTGGACATGTGATTCCAACCGGCCGGACCGGACCGGTAGGATTTTTCAACCGGCCGGACCGGACCGTTTTAATATTTCTCAACCGGCTCCACCCCTGATTCAAATATCAAGGATATAAAACAAAAAACATTGACTACCTGAGTAAAGACGTATTTCTCAAAATGTGTTCAGGCACAGTTTTCGCTTGAACATATTCACATCTCATCTATAAATATAGCTTTTTTTATCTGTGAAATGTTCAAAAAATTTCCTTTTTAATATTGTTTTACATACAACACGAATAAAAATGATACTTTTTTTTATCTTCACTAATAAAAGTAGTTAGTTTTGATGGTTTTCTAAACGAACATAAAAAAACTCAAAAAGGAAAAAGTTGTTTTAAGACAGAAAATAAGAACTACACTAAAATTAGTCAAAAATTCTTATTCTAACTAATTGTATTCAGATTTAATCAGTCGTGATCTTTTAGTAGTTCGAACAATGAGAGAATATTTTATGTGAAGACTTTCACGGTATAGATTACATGTGTGTACGAAGGAACTTTTACCTAAAAAAAAACCTATCGACTAAGTCTATGTGTTATGCTTTTTGATTTTGTCTCATACAAATTGAAAATTTTTCAACGATTTACAAAATGAACATACTTAATACGTTGTTCTAATTGTTCCAATTGTTGTGGTGTTTTATTTTTAAATGTTTCTGTAACATCTTGAAAAACAGCTGTATTAATACCTTCACGTCTATCATCAATTCTTTGATCATGATATAATTGTGATGATAATTTTCTTAATTTAGCTAATTCATCTTCTGTTATTGTTGTTATATCTTGCCAATATTGTGCATCATAATAATTTGATTTAATACCAGATTTTTGTTGTTGTTCTAATTCAGTATAAACTTTAATATCAGCTAATAAATCTTCAAGATCACGTATTGTTAGACCATTTAAATAAGTTGATGGTTCATGCATTTCAACAGCTAAATCATCATCATCATCATTAATATAATGAGCAAGAAGATCAATTGGTTTAGCACGACCATCAGTTATACGTATTTTTGAACGAAGACGTACTTGATTATAATGAAATGAATCTTCTTGTTTTTCCCATTCACGATAATATTCAGCTTCTTTAATACGTTGTAAAAATTCTTTTTCTTTTTCCATTGCTTCTTTTTGACGTTCACGTTCTAATCGTTGTTTTTTTAATTTTTCTAATTCAATCTTTAAATTTCAAAAAAAAAAACATAAAAATAGAATTTTTTTTTTTTTTATTTTTTTTTACTTTATTTTCTTCGACACGTTGTGCTGTTAAAATTTTAAGATGTTCAGCTGGAACATCAGATAAACCTTTTTTTTCTAATTTTTTTGTCCAAACAAATGTTTCAAGTAATTTTTCATCCCCATATGGATTATTTGCATTTGTCATACCCTATAGAAATAAAGTTAAAGATAATGAAAAAAAAACAAATCGAAATATTCAATACCATATGTTCAGCATCCCAACCTAGAGCAGTTTTTTTCTTTTTTTCTTTTTCCATTTTTTTAGCTAAACGTCGTTGACGTTTTTCATGTGAAGTTTCATAAACTTTTCGAAGTTCACGTTGTCGTCTAAATATTTTAATTAATTAATTAATTAATGATTATTTATTTTTTTTTCTTACTTTTTTTCTGCTCTCATTGCTTGACGTTCTTCTTCAATTTGTTCCATTGTTTTACCTTTATTTGTTATTTGTTTTTCACGATATTCTTCTTCATCAGTTGTTGTGGAATTATTATTAGATGATGATGACGAAGATGAAGATGATGATGATGACGATGGTGATCGGCGACGATCACGACTTCGATCTTTATTATCATCATCAGTTTTATCTTTACTTCGATGATGATGACGACGATGATTTTTTTTATGTTTAGAATTACCCATTAGTTTTTAACTATAAAGAAAAACAACAAATACGCATTTCAACATCAATTTTAATAGTTTATCTGTAATTACGTATAGATTTATTGGATTGGATTATTATCAAGTAACAATCAGATGATGAAAGAAATTATAAACAAAAAAAAAAAAAAAACAATTATTTATCTTTTCAATTAAATCAAAAATTTATGAAACAATGAATCAAAATAATAAATAAAATAATTTATTTATATTGTATATAGATGTCGCTTAGAAAAATAAAATCTTTATTGAAATAAAATTTTTCGATACATTTAAATATTCTTTAAAAAATTCGTATAATTTTCTTGAAATTTATTCAATAGACAAATATTTATTTCAGTAAAACTGGCCGGAAATAACAAATCAACAACAACAACATCATAGCTAGCAAGAGTAACAAATAGGATTAACTTTATAAAATCATTCTTTTTTTTTTTCAGTTCTGTAATACGTTTTACACGTAAAAACTCACTTGTTTGATCATAGAAAAGAAGAAAAAAAAAAAAAAACAACAAAAACATTTTTCTATGTCAATTTAGATATGCACGAATTGAATTGAATTCCTCATTATTTTTAATCATCGAGCCATGATTATTGGTAAAATTATATTGACAAAAAAATTATTTTTCGTATTCATATGTAAAAAAAATGTATATTATTATTCTAAATGATTAAACGTGTTCATGCCATCATCAACATCCTCATCATCTCTTCTATTTTGTGTTTTAGTTAAAAGCGCAAATATCCAATCATCTGACAGTTTGTTTTATTAATAAAAAAAAAAACAAAAAATGACATGTTTTTATTTTATTTTTCACATTAGATGAATGTTATTCATATGTTGTACTTAAAATTGATAATGTTAAATCTACAACAACTGTAGTAAAAGGTTCACAACCAAGTTGGGAACAAGAATTTTATTTGTAAGTTAAACAAAGATAAATTTTTCACTAGTTTTTCTTTCGAATTTAATAATTAATTTGATATTATTCTAAGAATAAGAATTTTTAATTGTAATATTTGTGAATGAAAACAAAAAAAAAAAAAAAATAAGATAACGAACAATTATAAATCTTTTCATGCATATAATTTGAAAATTAAATATTAATAATTTAATTAGATGAAATTATTAATAATCTTTCAATTCATCGAAAAATCTTGAATATATTGATATTTAAATTTTATTATTTTTAATTCATTATTATCGAAATTTCTCAAGCAATATTTATGCTTCACTGATGACTAGACAACAAAAAAAAAAAAAAAATGATGAATAAGTACATCATGTTCCGGCGGATGTCCCAATAGTCCTTTCATTAGAAATACGTCGGTGAAATTCTGCTATTGATTGGTCTCAATCAAATGACTTTCTATGATAGAATTATTGATTAAATAAATCAGATTTATAATATTGTTTGATGAAATCACATTAGATTGATTTTTTGTAGACTTATAAAAACCTAATCATAATAGAAAAATCATAATAATTTTCTAAAATGATTTAGATTATTGAAATATGATATTATTGTCTGATTCTTCAATTGAATTATTTAACTAATATTTTGCGCTAGAATTAAAGAAAAGTGAATGTAAACTCAATAACAGCTATAGACAGACACCTGTAGTTTTCAACAATTAAACGAGGAAAACTTTGAGCACTTTTTCTTTTTTGTCTGAAAAAATTAATTTAAAATCTACTATATTAGTAAAACATTGAAACAAAAAAAATGTACGAAAACAATATTTATTTTCGACGAAATTTTGATTTAAATACACGCTTCAGATAAAGGTACTTCAGATATATAGTTTAAGGCACAAATCAGGTGATTATATTCTCAAGTCAAAATGCTCGACAAACAAAATGACGGAGGCATTCAGACAAATTCTATATACTTATGTTGATTTTTATCAACAATAAGACGTTTAGAATTACCGTTGTTCAGTTATTAAAATTAAATCTATTCCTATTCAATTCTAAGGGCGAACATTACTGGATGTGATAAAAAAAATTGAAACATCGAATATTTTCTAAATATCTCATCTAAAACAAATCATAGAATCTCAGATTTTTTTTTTCTAAAAGTTACAAAAAACTATTGGATTTTTAGAAAACTAAAATAAAACATATATGAAACATTACTATGTTTCATTATATTGGGAATAGTAAAAAAAAATGTTTGTGATAATTTATCTCTGCACAGACAAATCATGAAAACTTGAGTGCCTTTTTTTTCTCTACAATAATTAAAGTGAAACATTCTTCTGACTTACGATAATGGATTTAGAAAAGAAAAAGAGCTATAATGCAAGATGTATAAGATGATCTAATTATTCATCAGAATTTAGTATCTAAACAATAATCGCATTTGACATTATTTTAATTCTTTGTGGCGATTTTCGAACATTGAGACAATCACATTTAGTGCCTACCGAGTTGTTTTACCCAGATCCGGTTAAGTCAGAGTCCGAAAATTTTGAGCCCGGTTGCCTTAAATCACATTCAACAATAAGTTTTTCTTTTTACAATAGACTTGATTTAAATCATACACTTTCACTTTTTCGAATATTTATATTATTGTTCGAGTGAAATATTAGAGCAACTCGTATATTTTCCAATATGGTTCTCTCTCTCTCTTTCTCAATCTATTATCGCAAGTCAAAAGAATCTTTTACTCGAACTATTGATATGTTTTATTTTGAGTTTAATAAAAATCCATAGGAACAAATTAAAAGGATCTTATTATATAGTTTTTTTTTTAAAGCATTTAACAGTACATCTTTCGGGAGAACATGGAAGCCTTTATGATTTTAATTTATAAATATATTTGAATAATATTTGATGTTACATTCATTTGGCTTGCTTCAGTGTAACATGTTTTTTGCTCGTTATTTATATTTTATGCTTAAGATTAGCCTAAATGTTTCATTGAATATAAATATATTGATGAATGATAGAATAAGAATAATTAATTTCATACAGTTGATAAATCGTTTGAGTATTTTCAAACGTATTTGGTGTTATTATCATGTCATAGAATAAAATTTAAGAATATTTATAAATAAAGATTAAAAAACCTTTTAGCTTACTTTTTTTTTTTAATTTATTTAATCGAATACTTTTCTAGAAAAGAAGATTATCTCCAATGGGATTTTAAGACATCTTAGAAATTAATATCTAAAGCAACTCATAAGGTTATATAATCTTTGCCTGTTGAGAGAAACAATTATTGAGAATGCAAACTTTCACAACAATAAATATACTCAATGAATTATTAATTAAAAAGAATGTTCATAGTTTATATGCATAGTAGAGATCAAAAAATAAAACGAACAAATGTTGTTTTTTTTTATCGATATCAATTGTTTAAACCAAATCGAAATAATGTTTTGAATAACAGCTAATGATATTCTCTATCAAATATATTTTATACGCTAAATTTCATAAGTGAACAATGAGAAGAAGAAGATTTCTGAAAAATCAAACATGATAGGTTTCAAGTCTGAGAATACAGTGTGAAAACGTTTCATGAAGATTACTATCTTAAAGAGCATAAAATCCTGAATAAAATCAAGGGTTGCTGCATTTTCTATGATTTTTCCTTAAGGGGGAGGGTTCCCCTCAAAAACCAACTTTGTTATTTTTCATCCGATTTCAACCAAAATTTCAGAGGATGTTAGTCTAGGCTAGGAAAGATTATGGTTAAAATATTTCCCCTAAATCTCCAATAAACTAATGAGTTATAGTCAATTTATTGGTCAAAAGTACCCTGTACACGGGCATGAATTTCACAATAAGGATACAAGCTACCAAGCCCGGGCGGTTTTCAAGTTGTAGAGTATCCATAGGGCCCGATTTTTGAATTTCCCTTTGTTTGTTTTTTAAAAATCCTTTTTTCGTAAAATTCACGAAATCATGCCCAAAAAATTGCTACTAAAAAATGAAATATCTAAGGTTTTTATTTCACCAAAAAGAGGAATTCAAAAACCGGATCCTGGGAGAATCTAGCCCTACCTGTCTACTATGCATTAAAAAAGAATATCATCACTTCTATATTGAGTCATTATGAAGAAAACCTTGCCGGCATAAACGGTATGCTCGACAAATTTGATTTTGAGAAAAACGAAAAACAAAGTTTTTTTGATGCAGTAAATGTCTGTATTCGAAATAAATCTGCTTATCTATCTAATATTTTTGCACTATTTCTCAAGCTTTATTGATGACATGTACATGGATATATCATAATATGGTTAGAGGTACATATCATTCCTAAATTGTGGTCATGATTCCTTTTACATAGATGTCACTTCATGTCACACATGTTTTTATCAACTTTTTCGTTAATATGATATTTTCATTCTTTTATTTGATCGAGAGACCTGAAATTTTTATGACATATATAACTAATCAAGATCTTTTAGTTCTGAAAGTTTCATCTCTATAACTATGACTAATGATAAAATACATAAGTTTTTCGTACTTGATTTTTGCTGAAAAATGAGGCAAGAATTGAGAGTGAAAACTTATGTATTTCACTTTGATCGATGTAGTTTATCATTAGTCATAGTTATAGAGCTGAAACTTTCAAAACTAAAAGATCTTGATTATTGATACATGTCATAAAAATTACAGTTCTCGCGCTCAATCTCAAAATTGAGTTTTTTTCGAAAAATTGACTTTTCTGAGGGGGGAAGCTTAAAAAGTTGTAAATATCAGAAAAAAACAAGAAAATGCATTTTTAATCGACTTTTTTTTTCAATACTAAGCAATTCTTCATGCTATTCAGTAGATAGTACTCTTAAAAACTAATTTTTTTTTTCATAATCTTTCATGATGATAAAACTATTGTGTTTGCTTCTTTTGAAATCTTCTTTCCCTTGTCGATCTAGAAAATTTCGGTATGGAATGCATTTGATAGAGAGTATCATCAGATACATAAATCATTATTTAGAATTGAGTTAAATTCCATTGTAGCAAAGAAAAATCAAAAATAGATTAATTTTATATTTTTGTTAGAAGAAAAATCCGTACTCCAAAGTTCTGTCAAGAGTATCTTCTATAAACTTGTATCTATTTTAAGTCTACTATTAATATGTGTCATGAATATGATAATTTCAAGTAACTTTATATAAGTCTATCTGACAATAAAGCAGAAATGCTTTATCGTACTTAAACATTTGAGTACCAGTCAAGTACAATGAAGTATTTCGACTTTATTACTAAACAAAGTTATATAAAGTAACTTGACATTATTATTATGCTCGTGACATACTATTGATGATAGTAGGCTTAAAATAGTTAAAAAGTTCTAAAGAATACTTTTTAACATAACCTTGCCAAAGAAACGTTTCGCTTTTTACTCCTTGATTTTTAACTTGTACTATGAATACAATATTTTCTGTAAAATTCTTGATAATATTTTAAATAAAATAAATATATGATAGTAGTAAGCAATAATTCGATCGATGCAAAAAAGAAAAAAATGATTATAAACGTTCGAGTCAAGTATACTATTAAATGCATCATGATAGACTATCAAAATATTCCGAATCCAATGAGATATATATATATTGTGAAGAAAGATCAATGAAATTACTTGACTCAAGATAAAAAAAATTCTTCGTTTCAAATATGAATAGTAAAAGTTTAAAACATATTTAACCTTTAAATTATAAGGAGTAGGATTATAAATTAAGTTTGATTGAATTTAAACACGTCAAAAAGTAGAAAGAAAATTTATTTCAAATGTAAAGAATAAAAAAAAACAACAACAAATATTTCTCATAATTCTCTACTAGAAAAATGTTAGTAAAAGAGACTGTAACAGCAAAAAAAAACATCAATTTTCTGCATTGAAATAATTTCTAAGTCAGAGAACCTATAAAAATATTTGAGTTCATATTCCAAAAGAACACAAAATTCTAATTCTAATTCACTCTTTTTATAATTTCTGCAAATTTTTGAACTATTTAATGACTTACTTATTTTAATAGCAAATCTATTATTAGCGATCATAATTTTTGCACTTAGATCTAATTAAAAGATGCACTATTGTTGTGTACCTTTGAGACGTAGGTCAGAACATCACAAATATTGAAAATATCTGTTTTATTGTATCTTAACATTGTGCTCTATTCAACTTTACATTGACGAGCTTTGCCATCAAATGATTAAAAAATGTCTGAACATTTATATCTTATTATTCGAAATAAATATTATTATTGATGTCATCATGTTTTTCCAATGATAGATAATTTATATTTACAAGAGATAGTGATGTTTCTTTGCATAGTTCTTTGTATATTTGTAAAATAATCATTTATTATCGGTACGTGGTTTTTTTTTGTTTTTCTCTTAAAATTTTTATTTTTATCATCAATGAACAATATTTCTAATCGTTATCAATGAATAACTATGTTCAGTCATAATTTCCGGAAATAAAATATAGATAAGTTTCCTTTTGATTTTGATCTATAGTATTAACAATAGATAAAGATTGGAATAACTAAAAACAGACAGATAGAAGAGTTTTTTATATCAGTACGAGATACTATAAATACACACTTTACTTAAATATTTTTTGAAATTAATTTGAAAATTGAACTATTTCGAAAGAAATATTAAAATTAATATAACGATGATTATATTTAATTGGATAAATTCTTTTTTTTTATATTCGTCATTAAATTAAAGTGTATATGATTCAGTGGCGTACGTAGAAATTTTTCAAGGGGGGGCCCAACTTCGTAGGGGGGAGGGGGCCGGCCATGGCACAAAAAATTTTTTATCACGTGAAAATATTTTTTCCTGTACCCCCCTCCAGGACTTTTTCGTCTCAAGGGGGGGCCCGGGTCCCCTCGGCCCCCCCCTGCGTACGCCACTGATATGATTATACATCCTAATGATATAATGTTGTTGTTTTCTTTTTTTTTTTTTGTTATCTTATAAAATTCTAATCTAATTCTGTTTATTTTATTGAAAAGTGATATAGCCGATCGTTCAGCTGGTCTTCAAATTGAATTATGGGAACGTGGTCAATTTTGGGATAAACTTCTTGGATTATGTCATCTACGTTTAGATCAATATGATGAACAATTAAATACAGGTTTATCTGGTGTTAATGAACGATGGATAACACTTGATGCTGAATTAATATTAAATCGTCAAGGACAAGTAGCAAGAACATGTCATCCAACAGGACATTCAATATTAATTTGTACTCATATTGAATTACCATCTGATTTAACTGAAGAAGAATCAAAAGAAATAGGTGAAAAACTGGAAATTTTACATGATATTCTCGATAAAGAAGTAAATATATATATATATATCGAATATTTTATTCTTCTTCTCTTTACGCCCTTTGGTTTTATCATTTCTTATGTCTTTCTGATAACTTTTTAATTTTCATATGTATTAACTGAGCTCGATGTCAATAACGATCATTTACAGAATGCCGGTGACATTAACAGACCAAATAAGAAATAATGATAAAGAAAAGAGTCTAATCCTAATAATCATCATCGTTATTTCTTTTCTGTTCAATAGAGAACAGGAAGGAGAGGCGAGTCAAGAAAAAGAAGAACGGCGGGAGGGGGGGGGGGGAAAGAAAAGTAATCGCGTTATACTGATGCACGCATATCAAATCTATAGCGTTGTAATAGTCACTATATCTCGATGATCATGACATGTTCAAGTTCACAAAATATGCTTATAGACATCTCTTGAGAGTCATTTTCTTTTTTCTCGAAAAATAAAGTGTTCAAATTATCGTTTTCTTTAAAGGGTCGTCAATTGCAAGATATTACATTTGATGAACTAAATTCAATTTCATCTATTCATAATGATCAACGTGTAAGTTTCTCTTAATCAATTTTTTCATTATCTAGCAAAAACACGAGAAGACGACAATAAATATTAAATAAGAGAAAGAGAAAAAAAAAAAGGAATAGTAAAATTGACACGATCATATTTATCTTTATTTTAAGAAGATCGATAGATGCGCATTGCATGTAAAAAAGCAAAGTCATTTATTTTGCTTGTTTATTTTTCTAAAAAAAAAGAAAATGCTAAACTGATATATTTGAATATTTCATATCTCAAAACGGAATAAATATGTGTCTTTTGCATTTTCTTAATTGAATACATTAGAACTAAAGAATAGAATGATGAAAAGAAAAACAAAAAAAAAAAAAAAAAAAATTTTTTTTTTTTTTACAAGCATTTGCAAGATTAAACGAAGAATGTAAGCTACGTTTTTTTTTTTGTCATCAATTTTCAGTATTGATAAATTTTGTTAATTAAATAAATGAAATTTAAATTTCTAAACAGAAAGAATATTATCGAAATTGCTCAAGACTTTCAAGTGATGAGCTAAAAAAACAAATAATTTTAATTGAAAATAATATAAATTATCAGATATGTATTGAAGCCGCCACGATTACGAGAAGGAGAAGTTTGATCAGAAAAACTTGATCGAATTTGACAAAATATAGTTACAGGATTGTAGTCAATCAAAAAAACTAACATAAACATTGAAACACATCGAAAGAAAAAAAAAAAGACAATTTTTTGTAAAATTGCTAAGAAGTCATTCGCTCGGAACACTCTGATAAATAGCGATGACAAATTCTGCAATTTAAAAATTCTTCAAGAACAAAAATCTACAATTTCTTAATTAAATAGAGAAGAAAAAAAAATAAGTCACGCAAAATCTTTGTTTCCTTTCTCTAAATTGATTTTATTTATAGAAACTATGCTAATATCATGCATTAGATTTTAAGATAGGTATCTTCATTTGATGTTTTCTATATAAGACTTCAGTATGTTTTATCAAATTTTTTCGAATTTATTATAAATATTATCATTGACTATGAAAACTACAATGATACATTGATAGATTATTTACGTAAAATAATTATTTTATTTAGAAATTTTACTAGAAACAAACCTAGAAATTAAATTATTTATTGCATGAAGTCATAGCGGAACTCCATAGGCTGAGGTGATGATGAACTAATGAATTAATTTGCGCAGTTATCTTTCTTATTGTCATCATCATTTCTCATTCTCACTTCCACCTTCCAACTTAAATCGTTTGTTCCGTCATGACTTCAAGCAACTAATAATTTAATCTCTATTTTTTTTTTTCATAATAATTTTTAAATATAAACGTTCTTTTATGATGATAATCTATTGAGGCTTAAGTGTCTAGAAGACTCAAATGTCGAGGTTCAACTGTGTTGTCACTTTATACTAGATATTCTTTTCATTTTAGTCAAATAAAATCTCTGAATAAGTCTTTTTTATTTTGTAAGTTAAATTCATTCGCTATTTAATATATTCTCTAGTGTTTATTTTCATAGTTCTTTTGCTTTGCTTTTTTAGTTATTCGAGATCTTTTCTTGGCGACAAATTTGAGATTTTTTTTTTCATACTACAATCTACATAATTCCGAGCATTTTTCTTTTAATCTTTTCTTCAATTAGATCGAGAATCTAGACTATTTCAATATTCATGCGTAAGTTAAACAGAAAAAAATCTAATAAGATTATTTAGTTGGTTGATCGAAAAAAATTTTTTTTTCTGCGCTACGAAACTATAGATCAATTGAAAGTAATCGAATAGAATTCATCTCTAGTCAACGAGGAAATATATAAATTTTTTTAAATTAAATTAAAAAATTTTGTGTTTTCAAATGATAAATAAAATATTAAACAAAAAAAATTGTTATGTAGAAAATAATTTTTTCAAAAATAGTTTATTAAAAGTCAACATAAATAAAAAAAAGAAAACTTTTACAATGTATTCATTTATGCGTCTAATATAAAAGTTTATTATCTATGAATATGCAATGCGAAAAATAAGCGAAAATTCTCTCAATCAAGATTATAGTCAAAAATATCATTTAGAATTCTTTAGATATTTCAAATCTACTATCAATATATATTAGTTTCATACACTTTATATAAGCATTTATGGTAATAAAGTTCAAAATATTTCAATACCAATGAGTTACGATAAACTATTTAAATTTATATCAGATGAACTCAAACTAATATGCTCTTGATATATATATTGATTATAGACTTAAAATAAAAGATATCTTTAACATAACTTTGGAGTATTGAATCTTCGCTTTAATCTCGTATTGTTAATAATAATATTTCTTAATTAAAAACTAGAATTCAATAGATATATATATGTATCGATCAGAGATGGACAAAATCGCACCGCGCCACTGCTCGCGCCTAGGCGCTACGCACATCTCTCTTTCTCTTTGCTCTACCAATCAGTTTCTCAAACTCCACCAAATATCGGGATGCTCTAAGCATGCGCTTATCAAAGCTCAGACTAGTGTAGCGTAGGCGTGAGCAACGGCGCGGTGCGACTTTGTCCATCTCTGGTTGTCAAAGTATTTTCTGTATATATTAAAGAAATTTAATCAATGTAATTAGTACTGAATTTTCAGATAGATAAAAAGAATTTTTACATGATAATTTTTTTTTTCAAGGCCAAAAGTAGGTAAATCATATACATTCAAGGTTAAAGCAAACTGATTGTCATAGATTTTAAGAATTCTAGGATTCATGAGTCGTTTTTTTTTTTTCTTTGTTGCAATTATTATTTTAAAAAGTGTAATATTATTTACATTTGAGAAAAACAAATGTTTGTAAATCATTATTTTAAGAATTAACATGTATCGAATTTTGGTACATTCGTAACATCTATTAACAGATAATTTTATTCAAGCAGATTGTTATATTTATTTTCTATATTGACAAACCAAAGATTTTCTTTTTTTTTTGTTACTAAAAATATTTATCTTTTTTTTTATCGATGATAAAAATTCATGATGTAATGGAATTTATATCTAAAAGTAAATAGGCAGAGATTTTGTAATACTAAATTTAATATTTATTTCATGTAATGATTGGTGAGTGGTTTACGCATTTTTTCATACAGGTAAAATATTTAAATTCATAGATTTTATTTTTTTTTACTTCATTAAAATAAATTTTCATTACATATGAAGTTAATTTTGTTTTTTTTTGATTGACAAAATTTTCCTTAATAATTATTCGAAAAATTTCTCTTTACTATTTTTATCTAAAAGATGTTACAGTATTTTATCCATGTCACACGTTTTTTTTTTTCGTGCTACCATTAATATAATGAGAGTAGATTGTTAATCAGAGAATAACCAATCGTTGAAGTATCAAACTATCATCGATATAATGTAACGATTTATTAGGGTTTTTTAACTGATACGAATGACATGATTAATTAGAAAATTCATTCATAATATTTGCAACACCAGTTATAACTCATGAGAAACACTTCACTACAATAAATACTTAAGTGAAAAACAATTTTCATGATACTTCTAATCGAAGAGGTCGTTAGAGTTATGTGGCTATGTTGTTCAGTATATATTCAATAAGTACTGTGTTCAAATCTCGGTACCATTAGTAGTGAATTGATCCTAGACAATTCACTAACGGCTCTTTGTTTCAGATCACCTGTCCGATAGCATGCTGATTAAGTTGTAAGTATGTACGAAGGATTCAGGTCTACAGTTACTATTCAGTTATATGAAAGGTATCAAACTAATGAATCTACCGGTTAGTAGTACGACGAAACCGGAAGGTAGAAGTATTGTTCGTCTTCTTCTTGTAATCGAAGAAAATTTAATAATTTTTACATTGGGCTTGAACAAACAAAATACATGAAAGAAAAATTATTTTTGAGATAATTTTATTCGTTAAAATTTACTATAAAATAAAAATTAGTTTTCTTATAGCAATGCATAAACGGAAATTGATTCTATAGTGAAAAACAAAAAAGTTATGACTAACATTTTCTTCTCTTTTATTTTAATTATGAAGCTCATAGAAAAAAAATGTTAGCCCAATCAAATCGTATTGTGTGAAAAGAATTATACACAACAGGTAGAAATCCTTTCATCAATAGTAAGAAATAATATTTGCTATATTTCCTCTCTGTCTTTAATAGTCCCAATGAGTTCTTAATGAATCACCTTCAATATAATATGCCTATACATTTTAATTTATAGACATATATATTTTTAGAATCCTCCACATTATCAACAATTGAGTAATCGTTCTCATTCACATTGTAAGTATTTTTGATATAAACCGACTTTCAAAGTAAAAAAAAATTCTAATTTCTATTTAGTTTCGGATGATAGTGATTATACATCGGATGTATCATATTCAATAAATTCTCAAGTTAATATAAATAATCCAGTTTCATCAATGTCTCAATCAAATCCTATATCATCAATCAATGATGATTTACTTTCAACAGGAACAACTAAAAAACCATTAGCATTTGTTCAACCAGTTATACGTGATTCATCAGGACGATTAAATCATGGTTCAATAGAAAAAACAAAATCTTTAACTCAACAAGAACCATTATCATATGTTAGTCAACCAAGAAAAATGACAAAACAATTTTCTTATGACCAAAAGTAAGTTAATCAATTTCAAAATAAAAAAATAAAATAAAAGATTTTGTTTTTTTTGCTTCTTCTTAACATTATTTTTTGTCTATACACTATAATTAGAAAAACAAAAGAAAAAGAAAACTAATAAATCAGGTAAACTATATTTTGCTGCTCATGCTGCATGCGATCAGCACTAAATAAAAACAAAACTACGACACTTGTGTTCGTTTTTTTTTTTCGCAATTTCAAAGGGAAATTAATTTGCACATTAACCCTGCATGTTAAATATATATATATATACACACATATATATATATATTTAAGAAGCTTTGTTTTTTTTTTTGAAATTAAATAATAATCATTACACTAATGTTATGTAGAACTTGAACATAGAAAAACAATACTTTTGTGTCTTTAGCTTAAATGTAAATGTGTTAATTCACGGTCAATTGAAGAATTTAAGAAAGAAAACTTTGCATGTCTATTAATGAAAAGAAAAAGAAATTGTGAATAATATCGGTTGAATAACATTAATCCCTTTGGAGAAATCTAACAATAAAAGAAAGAAAAAAAACGTTTTTAATAATATTAAACATTCTAATAGAGAAATATTGAACTGGATTTACTTAGTATTTTGTTTTTTTTTTTTATTATGTATTCAGTGACAACGTGCTACGATTCATATTGAAAATTGCGTATGATTTAATAATAAAATGGGGAATATCTGTCATTATAATCATCACGTAGAAATATATGCCAACAAGTCTTTCTATTATGCATTTAGTTATTCTGCATAGATAAACAGTTTTAATTTATCATTAAATGTATTTATTTTATGCATATACATGTATAAGTGAAAGAGAGAAAAAAAGAATTTTTTTTTCTTCTTTTTTTATAACGATTAAGTCGTTTTCCTCGCTTTTTGTTTTTTTTTGTTCTACTACCTTATAGATTTCGGTTTATTCTGATTGACTTATCTAAATATAGAAAGAAATGAATGCCATTTAATTATCCGAGATTTTTTTTATCTATGTTTGGAAAAAAACAAGAGAGAGAAACAGATATATGATCTTGCTCTTGGTCAAAAAGAAGAGCATACTAAAGAAACAAATGAAAAACGAGACCAAGTCCTGTTCTATTGACTACTTTTCAATAGAAAGACAAACACAAAAGAAAAAAAAGGAGAAAGCGTAAAAGAAAAAGATTTAAGCAACACTACTCGTCGAAATAAATACAGAAAGAAAAGAGAAAAGACTGGAAGACGAAGAAAATCAATGTCGTTTTTCTAATTTATTAATGAGCAAATACGCATTCTTGCATTCTCACCCTCCTTCTTCTTCTTCTCTTCTTCCTTGTCATTGCCTTGAAGACACGATAGGATACAAGACGATAATGACGAGAATACTGCGTCGAATCCCGTGCCGAAAGAATCTGTCGTTTTTTTTGTTGAATGTGTATTACGAGTGAAGAAAAACTCAGAACGAGAACGACAGTAAAGCGTGTTCCTGGTGTTTCTCGTTCTTGTTCACCATGTTCGGATGGTTGCGTGATTCTCTTACCAATACTTCCTCTTCTCTATATCATCATCATCATTCAATGATACCATCTCCGTATTTTTGTCAACAACAACAACAAAATCATAACAAAAACCAAATATCTACACCATCATCATCAGATGATAGAACAGATGATGAATCTAATAATAATTCATTTTATCATAATCCATATCATTCGAGTGGACAAATGAATTATGTTGATGTTCCACAACAACAATATACTAATGAACATACATATCCAACATATGTTGCACAACAACAAACATCCGATATAACCAATCAATCAATTGATGATCAAATTCATGCTAAATTACTATTATTACAACAACGTGGAAATCAATTTCAACCTCATTTACATACACCATTTCATTATACCTGTCGACCTCGAACATTATCAACACATAGTTCATCATTAATTCCAAACACAGATAGAGAGATAACTAATACAAATGAAGAAAAATTCGAAGAAAAAGATAACGATGATGGTAATGATGGTGATGATGACAATTGTAGTATACCTACTTATTATTCTGGTCAATATTCAAATTTCGATGAACATTTTGATTTTGCATCTGTTGTTCTATGGTATCGAAATGTGATGCGATCTGTCAAAAAAATTATGTGAGTGAAAAATACAAATATATAGCAAAATAAGAAAACTGCTTTGCTTAAATCTTCTATTAATAGATTTCGTTGTTCTCATTTCTTTATTTTTTCTTTTTCTTGAATGATCTTGACCTATTATTTATTTCCTTCATATTATAACTATACGCATACAATCTCGTCACTATTCATCTTTATATCAGATGAATAACTTCTCCTTTTGAGTTGCCATCAAATATTTACGGTTAAGTAGTTTTATTTCAATGGTTGATTTCAAAATATTTGGTTGAATGGTTTAATCTTTTAGATACATGAAAGGTTTCATGTTCGAATCTATAATAAGGATACAAAATGGCACGTGTATCGACTTGAATTCATATAGTTGATAGCACTACTTTTGTAATCCGAAATTAAAATTTAATATTCTTTGCAACATTCACCTTTGATTATATTCAAATGTGAACTACTTATAAGAGTAACAGATGAGAACTTTTATTTACAGGAAAAGAATTCATCGAATGATTAAACACAAAAGAACCTTTTTATTCTCTTTGTTAAGAGTTTTTCCGACAATATTAAAATTACCATTTTTTTATGAAAAAAAAAAAAGAATGTCGCTATGATATTTTTTTTTTTTTAAAAAGAAAACAAGATAACTAGAATTCTTCTAACAAATAATAAGATAAATGAGGAAGTTAATTTTAGAATTAGTGTAAGTTAATAAAACTTTTCAGTATTTAGAAAAAATTGATACTAATAATAACACTAAAATTAAAAGAAAAAAACATAAATTGTTTGGAAATAATTTGCCCGTTGAATGATCAAACTTTGAAGATCTATTATGTTTCATACAGTTTTAACTTAAACGATCAAAAAATAGAATCTATATTTGACATATCTAATTATTTACGTTTATTAATCTTATTCTTGATATAATAAATATTGAATTAGAAAAAGTCTAGATTCTAGAAAGTTTTGTTTTTTTTTGTTTTCTCTTAATTTTTATACGTGTAAAACAATAAAAGAAAGAAATAGTTGCGCAGAAATGTTTTGTTTTGTTGTTTTTCTTTTTCTTTAAAAATAAACTTTCAGATTTCGCATTAAAATAAAAATATGGTATCAAAACAAGAAATAATAAAAATAAATGGAATATTAACACATATTTACCAATTAGGTAATCCATTATTATCATCAAAAAGTATCGTAATTATTCCTGGTAATCCAGGTCTTGGTGGTTTTTATATACCATTTGCTCATGAACTTTATAATTTATTCAATGAAAATATCTCAATATTAATTATATCTCAAGCAGGTCATAGTCCACCATTAAAATATTGTTTTACATTAAATGAACAAATAGAACATAAAATGAAAACAATTGAAAAAGTTCTTCCAATAAATAAAAATCATCGATTAATATTAATTGGTCATTCAATTGGTGCATATATGGTTTTAAATATGCTTGATAAATTTCAAAATAATTTAGATCGAGCTTTTTTTCTTTTTCCAACAATTGAACGTATGAAAGAAAGTAATGCAGGAAAACGTTTTATACGTTGGTATTCAATATTAATTTATTTATTACCATTTTTATGTTTTATTATTAATTTATTATTTCCATTTAATTGTTTAAAAAAAAAATTAATATCATATTATTTTTCAAATTCACCATTAGATGATCGTTCAATATTAATTGATACTGTTTTATATGATTTATTAAATCCAATAACAATAAAAAATCTTTTACAAATGGCAAATGAAGAAATGTTTGTTGTTAGAAAACGTAATGATAAAATAATAAAATGTTTTATTAATAAAATAACATTTTATTATGGTACTAATGATCATTGGGTACCACATGATATTGTTAAACAAATGAAAGAAATATATCCTAAAGGAGATATTATTGAATGTACTAATAGATATTTGCATGCATTTGTTTTAAGACATTCGAAAGAATTAGCTAAAATTGTTTTTGATAGAATTGATTAACTTTTTTTTTTTTCTTCAAAATAAATTTAACTTTTTTTTTGTTTTTCTTTTTGTAGTCCAAGTGGCAATCCTCATTTTGTTCATACGGAATTCGATGAATCAAATAATCATCATTATACAATAAGTAGTCAAAATCCTTCAACTCACACCCAAGATAATACTTCATTGAATAATGTTAATGATAAAAATAGTACTTCTTTCTCAGCTTCGAAAATAAAATGGCTTGAAGCTGTTCGAACTGTTAAACAATTAAATCAAGTAAGATTAGTATTTTCATTATGTTTTATCTATTATGAAGAACGATTACTTGAAATACTTATTAATTCATTTTTTTTTTGTGTTCTGAACAGTGTGAAACTATATTAGTGTCTCATTTTAGGGTAATTTGCAAGTGACAAAATAGTAGGCTGTGTGGGTTGTAAAATTGTTAGAGTTGATATACTCTTTTTGACTTATAGAAACTTTCTATTTATCGAATTCGTTTTTTTTTTTTTAATCTATTTTATATTCATATATTCTAATAATATAAAGTTAATCATAACACATTTTCAGCACAAAAACTATGTAATCTAGAAAACAAAGTTAGTAAAACAAAATGATGAATGTTCTAATAAAATAATTCCTAATGGAAAAGAAAACTGTTCGTTATGATCTACAGTGATGATTTCTACACTAGATTAATCTTAAAAATACTTAATCAAATAATTGTTTCCTGAGATTCTTAACAAAAAAAAAAAAACATCATTAACATATTTATTTAAATCAAAATATTAATTTTTTGTATGATAAGAACATCATCACATACGAGAGGTGATTCAATGTTGCATTTACATTTATTATTTAATAATACACATGAATATATAACTAGAAATTCTAGTGTAACTGAATCACATGTTAATTATTTAATTATCATTAAAAGTCTTTTGTTTTTATTTATTTAAAATTTGTATTAATTATTCATTGAAAGAAATTTATAAGACTTTAAAGTTAGTCATGAAGGAAAAAAAAAACAGAAGATTTTATATATATCAAAAAAAAAAAAATTTTTTTTTTTCATGATAAAAATGATGCATACACAGCTGTGCCCGTACGATTTACTTGTTGACGCTTCCATTCAGTATATCAATGTATATACTTCAATAATTGAGATTTTCGTCATTTAATAAATCATCAATTGTTTATGGACGATGTTTTTTAACAGCTGTTGCTTTTTCTTCTGTGTTATTTTTTTTTCGTTTCTATGATAAAAAAGAATATCGAGGTAAAAGAAAAAAAGATTTTCTTTTCTATTCTCAATTCATTGATAAATACTCGATTCACTGCTGTTACAAATATCATATATGGAAATAATGTATTCAAATCCAAACTCACGATCAAATTCAATTGTTAAATTATTTCGTCGTCGTTCAACAGCAACAACATCAGGTGTTGGAGAAAGTTTATATGGTGATGATTTAGAATGGGATAAATCAGATTTTACAAGACATTTACCTGAATCAGATGCATTATCATCTTATGATGTTAATGAAATGGCTGAAATATTACGTAATCGTTTTCTTGAATTTGATATGTCATCACAAATAGATGGACATAATAATACACCTTCACGTCAATCATCATTTATAAGTGATGTATTGACACCAATGACAAATTATGATTTTACAATTGAAGAATTTCTTAAAACAAATTCAACAATATCTACTAAAATAGCATTTGATATTGAATCATTATATGAAACAAAAATAATAAAACAACCATTTCATAGAAGTTTAATAAATTTAAATATAAAAAATCAAGAAAAAACTATACTTTCATCAAAACATTTATCATTAATGGATATAACATCAATTGAATGGACATTTTTAAAACATGCAACACCACGTGCACTTTTATTAACAAAAGCAAATTATCGAACATCATTTAGTGAATTACCACAATCAATGGAACCTGAACCAGAACCATATTTATTTGATACAAAAACAAGTTTAAATTATTCACGTTTATCTCGTTTAGCTATGATTCGTTTATATATGACAAAATTAAGAGAAAAAGTTCTTTCATTTGTTTTAGAAACTATTCAACCATTAAAACGAACACCAATGCCAATTATTACAGAAGAAACTATTGAAACATATGATATTATTGAAGAATAATATAATCTCAATATTCATTTATTCAAGACATTTGTGATATAATCATAAATTTTGTTTTCTTTTTATTAAACGCCTATTATCGTGGTTAACTTGAGAAAAAAAAAGAGAAAAAAAGAAAGGTTAAAGATTCTTTAATGTATTTAAAAAAAAAAACAAAAGCATTTTAAGATATTATATTTTGTTTTTTTTCAATTCTCATAACAATTCAATTTGAAACATGATCAATGTTTCATCTTATATTGATTTACGCATTAGCGATTTGTCAAACGTTCATATATATATATATATATCTCGAAATATTTATCATCAATCATATATTATTTTTAATGATTTCATGATTGATAATATTCATAATAATTCTTAGATTATATCGTCTATTAAAAAAACGTTAAATATATCTGTCTTATAGACCTATCTATTTATTTTGATTGATGAATTAGATTAATATCTCGGTGAATCTATTGTAAATCATTAGATTTAATTTTCTTTTTTTTTCTGTCATTGAGATTCATAATAACATATGACCTTCAACCAATCAAATCAACATCTATTCACTACATTGGAATTTTATATTAAAATCCCATAGGATTTTTGTTAATAGTTCTTTTTTCTTCGTATGATTAAATAGATAAAAAATTCATGAAATGTTATTAAATGGATAAAAAATATTTTTGCAAAATATCGATATAACTTCTAAAAATGTTAATAGATGTAAAAATAAATAATTCTTTTAGTACTTTTATGTATTGATTTTATCCAAGGCTTTTATTTTTTTATTCTATGTGCCTTCCAGTTTGTTATGTTCTATTATTAATCGTTTAGAAATAGACAGATAAATATGTTAAGAACTTTCCAGTTGACGTCACAAATAAATCTAATCAACAACTAAAAGAATCCAATTGACTGTTAATCTTTTATATATCGTTTACAATGAAGTATTAAAAAAGAAATCCTAACTTAAAAAAAACATCAAATAACAATATTTGCGTGATGAATTTTATTTTTCTTAATAATAATTAATAGTATCCAATGTTTTTTGTTTTGTTCTATTCATTTAATAGTCTAGTATCTTTTATTTAGTCTATTGATTATTTTTTTTACTATATATAGTCGTATTAGCACTAATAAGAAATCATTGCGTGATCTAATAGATGTCTATTAAGATAAAGATTATAGAATAAAATAGAAACAATTTCTTTTCAGGTACTTTGCTTTTTTTTCTTTATTCTCTTGTTTTGGAAAATAATAAGAAAAAGAAACAAAAAAAAAAAAAGATAAGATGTTATTCTAAGCGAACATCCATCATAATAATAATAGAGATCGATGATATGTATTATATATGTTGTATACCAATTTGTCCTTCGTTTCTATCTAATGTTGATGTTTATTCATCTGATAAAAATATTTATCAAAAACCAAATTTTATGCTTCAAGAAAAATTTTATTCATATGTTAGTCGATTTGATCGATATTTTCATTTTTCTGATAATGAAAAAAATTATAATAAAGATTTTGATGAAGAATTTGATTTAATTTCTCTATCAGATAATGAAAATGTGAGTTATAAAATTTTCTTTTTTTTTGTTTTTTGTTTAGAAATATTTAATTTATATATAAGTTATTAATTATTTTTATTATAGAATTCTCATGAAAAATTCAGTGATCAAGTATCAAAATTAAGACAAAATTCTTTACTTAATGCAGATGGATCACCAAATACAAGAAGATTATTACCAGGAATTACAAGTATTAATAACAATTCTAATAACAATATTGACAATAATGGAAAGTATGTTAAATTGATCTTAATGATAAACAATTTTCAGTTTTTTTTTTCCTAATAACTCTATCGATAAAGATATACGGATATATTTGATTGATTACATTATTCGAATCTTAATCTATACACTCTCAATGTTTATTCTAAGTTATTTCATATAGCATGTTAACCTTGCAAATACTTATGTTGTTATTTGTATTACAGAATGAATGTCGAGGATGTATACAATGACATATGATGCCTAGTTTGTTGGTACTCTTTATCAATAGGCTTTCTGTTTTTTTTTTGTTATTGTCTTATTCTGATGAAGGAATCGTCTAATCTTGATAAATTTTGTACTTTTCGTATTCTAATGATCTTCATAGAAAAAGAATTAGAAATCTTCTTTAAATCCTTGGAGACTAAAACGACGAGCTTATTTATTCCCTGAATACGAGACCATTCTCTCTTTCATTTATATATATTTTTTTTCTCTCTATTTTTGTTATAACTAATAACTAGAACAAATTTGATCATCAGATGATGATACGCACGATTTCTGAGAAAGAAAAAAAAAACATCAATTTTCATTTAATAAAATTAATCTTTTCATACTATTAATCAAATATTGATAATAACGTGACTGTGACATAAAGGTATCTAGAAAATTCTTAAGCAACAAAGATTATTATGGATTGTTTTTCAATATTGTATTCTTTGTTTTTTTAATCAAATCGATATACTTATATATGTATTATTATTATTATGAAGAATTGTTTAT
Organism: Rotaria sp. Silwood1; assembly: GCA_905250075.1. Lineage (NCBI taxonomy): Eukaryota > Metazoa > Rotifera > Eurotatoria > Philodinida > Philodinidae > Rotaria > Rotaria sp. Silwood1. The sequence goes on from CAJNOP010000030.1 coordinate 419,756, forward strand.
TTTTAAATAAAGAAAAATCTTTGATAAATTCTCAATTTTCTTTATTAATAAGCAAGTAGTTAGACATATCCTATAGGATAAAACAAGCAAATAAAATTATTTTATTTCATTTATTTTTTTATTTTATTTTTTTAGTTCAATATCCGGTGAACAACAAGGAAATAATGCATTTTATAATTGTATTGATAGTACACCAGATATACCTGATGGAAAAACTATTCCATTAGGTCTTGATATGGTAAATAAAATAAATAAAATTTCATTAAATTAATGATTCTATTTAGGGTATATCACCTGCTAAACGATCAGCTGGTGTTCCAGGTGCAATTGGAAGACATAATTTAAATGATGAAGAACTTGTAAATAATAATAATAAAATTTCAAATAAATAAATAAATATATTTTTTTTAGCGTACTCATGTATATAAAAAAACTTTACAAGCATTAATTTATCCAATATCATTAACAACTCCACATGATTTTGAATTTTGTTCATTTACACATCCAACATATTGTTATGAATGTGAAGGTCTATTATGGGGTATTGCAAGACAAGGTTTAAAATGTCGTGAATGTGGAGTTAAATGTCATGAAAAATGTAAAGATCTTCTTAATGCTGATTGTCTTCAACGTAAGCATTATTTATTTTTTTTGTATTAGACGTAAATTTATTTTTATTGTTGTGGTTTTTTTTACACGAAAAAAAGAACGTTGTTGATGTGTATTTTTATTTTATTTTCTATGTTGTATCACATATATCGTGTTGTATATCATTGTTGTTCTAGTATCGTTAGTTCACGTATGTCATCATAACGATGATCCAGATGAGATTGAAAACATGACCGTCGAGGAGAAACGTATGCTGAAGTTTTAGAGATAATTGCATTTATCTTTTTCTTTTTTTTTTCTGATCCTGCTTTCTTTTCTTTTGTTTTTTTTTTCCATCCCATTTTCAATTTATTATTATTCTGCTTTTGAACATTGCATGCTATTCATTAGTATTCGATATCTTTAATATTTTTATTTTTAATTAAATAAATAAATAAATAAGTAAAATTTTTTTGTCATTAATAGGTCGAGCACAAAAAAATGCTAAGCATGGTGCTGATGATAAAGCAAAAACTTTAATGGAAGCCATGCATGAAAAAATGACACTCAGGGAAAGTACAAGACCACATATATTTAAGACAATTAGGTAAAAATTTATTTATCAAATTTATTTTTAAATCATGTTTCTTGTTTTTAAGAGACGTATTTAATGTTGATGAAATATCTCATGTGGGTCATATGAAAGCTGTTAAACAAAGTGTACTTGATGGTACATCAAAATGGTCAGCTAAATTGGCAATAACTGGTAAAAAAAAATCTATTTTTATTAATTAAAAAGAAAAAATATTTCTTATTTTAGTGATAAGTGCTCAAGGTTTAATAGCTAAAGATAAATCTGGTACATCAGATCCATATGTAACTGTTCAAGTTGGAAAAGTTAAAAAACGAACGAAAACTGTTTATTCAGAATTAAATCCAACATGGAATGAAAAATTCTTTTTGTAAATTTATTTATTTAGAAATTTAAATTCTAATGAATTGAATGTTTTTTTAATGTATTTAGTGAATGTCATAATTCATCTGATCGAATTAAAGTTCGAGTATGGTAAGTTTAAATTTCTATAGAAAAATTATTTTTACAAAAAAATCAAAATCAAAATCAATATTAGGGATGAAGATGATGATATACGAGCTAAATTAATGCAAAAATTAACTCGTGAATCTGATGATTTTCTTGGTCAAACAATAATTGAAGTTCGAACATTATCTGGTGAAATGGATGTTTGGTATAATTTAGAAAAACGAACAGATAAATCAGCTGTTTCTGGTGCTATTCGTCTTCATATTTCAGTTGAAATAAAAGGAGAAGAAAAAGTAGCTCCATATCATGCACAATATACTTGTTTACATGAAAATTTATTTTATACACTTTGTGAAAATAATGGTGGTCAACCAATTATACCTGATGCTAAAGGAGTAATTGATTTAATTTTTTTTTAATTATTATTAAATAATAAGAATATTTATGTATTAAAGGATGATGCTTGGAAAATTTATTTTGATGAACCTTCACAAGAAATTGTTAATGAATTTGCAATACGTTATGGTATTGAATCAATTTATCAAGCAATGACGTAAATTATTATTATTTTTTATTTTTAAATTTATATGAGAAAAAAAAAAAAAGAACTCATGAAACATTTTTTCATTTAGACATTTTGCATGTCTATCGACAAAATATATGTGTCCCGGTGTGCCTGCTGTGATGAGTACTCTTTTAGCTAATATAAATGCTTATTATGCACATACAACAGCAACAACTGCAGTATCAGCAGCTGATCAATTTGCTGCATCAAATTTTGGAGTAAGTTGTTGAATATTAATTTATTAGATAAAATTTAGACATTCATCGAATCCGAACATTTTCGTTTGCTATTGATTGAATGTAATAATTTTTAGTTAATTAATCAAAAGGAAGCCAAAAAACGAAAGTTTCAGTCTTGATTATAGTAGATCTACACACCAATACTTATTATAGGAGAAGACGGATCAGACATCAGTTGTTCTTTTTTTATAAAAGTGTCTCATGGGATAGGATAGAACAAAAAGTTTTGAAAAGTCTTACATCCGATGAGACTTTTACCCATCCATCTGATGGATGTGGGTCTGGATGTGTACGAGAGAAGATAGAAAGGATAATACAGATCGAAGACACTTTGACATAATATGATTATTTGATATAATAACAAACAGCTCTTATCATAATTTTATTATAATGATATTAGCTGAAGAATAATCACGTCTTCATAGAACAAAAAAAAGAAGTGCATTAGTTTTTTTTTTATCACTACGTATAAAATGACAGTTTCGAAAATGAAGTATAGAATTAGTCGAATGGATAAAATTATTAATAAATCAGTTCATGAATATGATTGTCTTATTGGATGAAAACGTCATCTCATGTGGAACACTTTTATACACCGTAGAACAAATAAAACATAAGAGTGTTTTCGATTATTGCTGATATACACGTCGATAAATGATCGAACATTTATCGAAATACTCGACATTGACAGAACTGATTGGATAGTTTTCTAATCCGAAACTAAAATGTGAACTATTCGTCTTAAACAATAAACCAGAGTTCGAGTCAGGTCAATGTCGAGATAAACATTATATTATTTTACTTAGACAGTAAAAGATTCTTTAAAAATCTGATAAATACATATTTACAAAAAAAGATCTTTATAATTATTTTAAATATAAAATAAAATTATTTTTTAGAAAGAAAAATTTATAAAATTACTTGATCAATTACACAATTCAATTCGTATTGATTTATCAATGTATCGAGTATGTTTTATTATATACAAAATTTTCTTTTTTTTTTTTTTATGTGTTTTTCTATTTAGAATAATTTTCCATCATCAAATGTCGAACGAATGCAAGATTTAAAATCTACTGTAGATCTTCTTACATCAATAACATTCTTTCGTATGAAGGTAAAATTTTTTTTTTTATTTTTAAAACAATTTAATTTCAAAAAAAAACAACAACTAAAGGAAAACAAAAATTAGTATTTTAAATATTTCTTAGTATGGGATAGATATTTCTTTTCCAATATCATCTAATAATAAAGTAAGTTTGAGCATGGTTTGATTATTTTTTTTTTTGCACCTGAATTGATTCATTTATTTTTACATAAAACATTTAACGATTTAGTAAAATAAAATGTGTTAATAAAAATTTTTTAATTTTATTTTTTTTGAAATAATTTTAGGTTCAAGAATTAAGTTCTCCACCTCGTGCATCAAGTGTTGTTAAAGATTGTGTTAAAAATTGTGTTCGTCATACATATGATTTCTTAGTTGCTAATTGTGATGAAGTTTATAAACGAGAATCAAAACAACAAATGAATATAAATGAAAATAATAATGAATTAAATGAAGATGAAGAAATACAAGGAACAACAACAACAAATGTTATTGGACCAAATCTTAAAAGTTTACAATTTTGGAATCATTTTATGTATTTATTAACACGTATTATTGCTGAAGATCGTGAAAGATATAGTTTAGTTTTAAATCAGTATGTTGTTTATTAATTAATTTAATAATAAATTTTATCATTTTTTTTTTTTATTTAGATTTCCATCAGAAGTAAATGTTGGCCATATCAGTGCAGATACTTTATGGAAATTATTTTCAACTGATCTTAAAGAACATTTAGAAGGTTATTTTATTTAATATATTTTAGAAGAAAGAAATATATATATATGTCTAGTGATAGGATAACATGGCATATCTGCTGAAATATGTGACAAAAATTTTTCCGTTAGTAGAAAATTTAAGTATAAGAACGATACTTGAGATTGTCAAAAGACAGGTATCGACAACATTGTTAGACGCAATGGTAGAGCCAATCAATATTGAAACCTATTGGGTTTGAATTCATTTTTGCTCGATATATTATTAAAAGAAACGATTCAATGGATCAGTCTCCGTTTCATTGTCAAAACTACAGACTCTTGTATGTTTTTAAGACGGCATTAGAGCCTGTCAGGCTAATTTTGGAATCGATTCGATTTGAAAATTTTCAGTCCGATGAACTCTACATAATAGTTTATTGATATAGTTCATAATCGATGAGATATATTTTAAATATTCAAATTCTATTATTAGATTTTCGTGTATTTTTTCTTTTTTATTTAAAGAACATGCTCGAGTTCCAGCTGAAAATCGTGAAATAAAAAGTGCTGATTATATGAATTTACATTTTATGGTGAAAAAATTTTATGATACATCAGTTAAAATAATTCCAGAAGCAAAAAATATTGTTCCTGAATATCCTAAGTAAGTTAGGTTTTGTTGTTGTTGTTGTTTTTCTTAATTAGAAATCTATTTAATAAAAAAAAAAAACTATACATACTCATCTACAGTTTCTACACACCTAAAGAATTTAAACGGTAATAAATTGATTGATTAAATTTTATTTGGCTAAGCATGTTTAGCATGAAGATTTCGAAAAGATTTTTTTTTATTTTTTTTTTTAATAAATTATCTTAATTTAAGATGGTTTGAACCATTTGTAATGCAATGGCTTAATGAAAATGATGATATGTCAATGGAATATCTACATAATGCACTTGAAAAAGATCGACAAACAGGAGTATGTTTAACATATTAATTTATTTATTTAAAAGAAAATTTTTTTTTTTGTTATTTAGTTTCAACAAACATCTGAACATTGTTTATTTTCATCATCAGTTGTTGATGTATTTACACAATTAAATCAATGTCATGGTATAATAAAAAATCTTGATCTTCATGATCCAATTGTTATTGCAGCATATATGCAACGTTTTTCTGTAACTATATCAAAAGTTTTACTTGCATATGCAAATGCAATTCGTCGAACATTTGAACATGTTGGTGGAGAAGATCTTATTTGTTGTATATTAATGAATAATATTCAACAATTAAGATTAAATTTAGAACAATTATATGAATTAATGGGTGGTACACAATTAGATAATGAAACGAAATTTCAACTTACTGAATTACAAAAACAATTAAGTGATGTACTTGATGAATTAAGTGCTATGTTTGTTAAAAGTATTGAACCAACAATAAGACAAACAATTGAAGAAGTTTATAAACAATTACAACAAATAAAAGGTAATCAAATTGGTATGGGAAATAATAGTGGACAACAAAAAGGTGCTGAAGCTATGATTGTTACTAAAACATTATTGGAATATCTTGATCAAAAGTATGAAAATTTTTTTATTTTCTTTCTTATATTAAATTAATGAGTAATCAATAATGAATATTTACTTTTTATATCTCATATTTTAATCAATAAATAGGTTCTATTAAAAAAAGAAAATATACCACAAGATGTAGGATGAAAAGCTCTACAATATACATAAGATAGCTTTTCTTACAGTTGCATTTTTTGTTTTCAAAATAGACAAAAATTTGGAGCAATCAAATTTTAAATGTACGAAAATTGATCGCAGAGAATTTTCCTTTTATTTTAAATTGAAAACAATTACAGTAAGCTTTAGTGTGTAAATTGTAGAGCTTTTCACATTGCATCTTGTGATATATATTGTTCTTTTACTACAGCCTATTAAAATATGAGATGTAAAAAGCGGTCATTCATTATCGGTTATCTGATATATACTTACGATTACTTTAATAGATGATTAGTTTAGGAATCGATCGACTTTTCATGTAAATAAATAAATTTTATTTTTCTCAAGTTTTCTAGAGAGAAAAAAAAAAGAGCCATAAGAATGTTTTCAAAATTCGAAAAAAAGTTAAGACACTTTAATAATTAGAAAATAACAATCAATTTTTCTTAGGATATAATTCAATAATAGTTCATTTCATTTCTACAATTAATTCTAGATATAATTCGAATAGAAAAATCAATTTAGTCACATAAGAGTTAATTAAATAATTGTTATTCGTATTAATTTTTATTCATTATTATTTTAGATTAATATTTTTATCAAAGCCATGTGAACCAACTGTATTTAAACGTCTTCTCAAAGAATTATGGAAAGCTGTAATTAGTGATTTAGAAAAAGTTATTGTTTTACCACCATTTGCTGATTCAAAAAATCTTTTAACACTTCCAGCAGCTAAAATTGAAGATGCTTATCGACTTTTATCAGGGGTTAGTTATTTTTGTCTTTATTCAATCAAAATGATATATATATACATATAAATCTTGTATTAAAATAGGAATTAGGTCGAGATAATGATCGAAGTTTGACTCAAAAACAATGTCAAATATTAGATCGTGCTTTAGAAGATTTAAAAGAATTTTTTCATGCATCTGGACAAGGTTTAAAGAAAAATTATTTAGAAAAAACTGCTGAATTACAATCACTTAAATATGCTCTTTCATTATATACACAAACAACTGATTCATTAATTAAAACATTTGTTAAAACTGAAAAAGAACAAGGTAATATCATACAAAAATTATTCTTTATCGATTGATTGAAATTCTTTTTTTTTGTTTTTTTATTCAAGATCGTCCAGCATTTGAAGAATCTTTTGGTGAAGTATCAATTCAAGTTGATTTATTTACACATCCAGGTACTGGTGAACATAAAGTTACAGTGAAAGGTATTTCAAATACAAAAACAAAAAAAAAAAAAAAAAGATTTTGATTTTTATTCTTATAATTTAGTTGTTGCTGCAAATGGTCTTAAATGGCGTACAACTGGAATGTTTCGTCCTTATGTTGAATTAGCTATGTGTGGTCCTCATTTACATGATAAAAAACGAAAACATACAACTAAAACAAAGAGTAATACATGGATACCAAAATATAATGAAACTTTTCATTTGTAAATTATTTTTTTTTTTTATTTTGTTTGAATAAAAAATTTATTTTTCTTTTTTGTTTTAGTCTATTGGGTAATGAAGAAGAACCAGATTGTTATGAATTAAACATTGCTGTAAAAGATTATTCATTTATGCGTGAAGATCGTATTATTGGATTAAATGTTATTAAATTAACACAAGTTTGTGAACAAGGTTCATGGTCATCATGGATTCCACTTGGTTCTCGTATTAATTTTGATGATACTGGTTTAACTATATTGAGAATATTATCACATAGAACTAATGATGAATTAGCTAAAGAATTTGTTGCACTTAAATCAGCAAGGAGACATAAAGAAGAAGTATGATCGAAAATTCATCTTTTTTTTTTTGTTTTTGTCATGCTATTTTCAATATCTCTCTCTCTCTCTCTGTATTTTCAACGTCTGTGTTCTCTCTCTCTCTCTCTTTTTTTAAATAGTGCTACTCCCTAAAACAAACGGTTTTGTTTTTCTTCTTGTTGTTTATTCTTATTTTTCGCATATTTTTGTTTTTGAATTATGTTATAAACAAGGAATAAATCTATGGATAATATTATCTATGAATATTTGATCTAAAATGATTTAGGAAATTAAATTCTTAAAATTAACTTCTACAATACTTAAATCATTTACTAATAATTACTATATCATATAAGAATTTTAAATTTCAAACAATATTACAGTATTGGTTTTCTCAGCCTTAAGAATTAGATGAGTACAAACAGGATTCGTTTCTTACTGGTGAAAAAATAATTGATTTTTTAATTGTTTGTATAAAACTATGCATTGATTTATATCTCTGATAAGTTGTCACCCAAATATTCAATACACACAACGATCTCGATACTTGTTTTGAGTGATTTTACATATTGTTACTTTTTAGGTTAATGTTGATGTTCTTAAACGATCTTTAATAAATATTTTAATATCTTTTATCAATATTTCAGTGTCAAATGACAAAACTTATGAGAAACCTTTTTGTATTTTTTCTACAATAATATGTATAATTATATTTTTCTATTATTTAGAAAGGTTTCATTGTATCGATCCCTGATCTTATCCTTCTCTTCTTGAAAATAGTCCCTTTAAATGTATCCAATAAGATTAGCTATTCATGATGAATTTTTTTGATCAAACAAGTCATTATTTGAAAACAACGTGTTTCAATTTATTCTCAACACTAAAACAAAATCCCAAAATATTATGAGTAACCTTACCTGTTAATCTCTTCTCTTTTTTCAAAATAACTGTCAACTGTAATTGTTATCAGTTATCGTTCTTTGCGTAGGCATCGTCGATGTATGAGAAGAGTTTGCTTACAACTGTTGTGACAAGAACGAAAATGAAAAATACTTAATCCAACAGTATAGGTAAGCGAGCACATCAAACATCATATTGTTTTACATAGAAAGCAAAATAAAGTGAAGAACAAATATGGGATTTTATTTTTCGACTCTTCGTTTTTTTCCTTTAATGTCTACCAGCAATAATTCATCAACTACAATATCAAGTTCAACAAAATCTGTTCATCAATCGATGAATTCTAATCTTGAATCATTCGCATGTTTATGGCTTGATAAAAATGTTAATTCAACAGAGGATAATATAAAAACTCAAAAAGAACTTCATCGAATGATCAATCATCTTCGAATATTCGATAATATTGATAAATGTG
>CAJNOP010000030.1:428875-478384 GCA_905250075.1 Rotaria sp. Silwood1
GATTTGGGTTCTCTAGGAAAAATTCTATTAGAGATGGGTGAATACGAACAAGCTAGGAAATGCTATAAAAGAATGTTGGATGAAGGTCAACTTGTTTGTGGAAATGCATCATTAGGCTTAGGTAAAATTTGTATGCAATGCAAGGAAGCTGATGAAAGTGTTAAACATTTGGAAGAAGCCTTACGTATAAGACAAAGTCTTTTGGGACAGGATCATGCAGATGTTGGAGAATGCTATACTTTTATTGGAGGGCTCTACTGTTTCCTGCGATCAGATTATGATCAAGCGTTGTCCAATCTAAAGAAGGCTGTTCAAATTCAAGAGGTAGTACCAGTGCCTGATTATTTGTCTCTTGCTACAACTTATCATCACATAGCGGTTGCATATCGACATACGAAAGAATATGATTTGAGTCAAGATTATTTTTCAAAAGCTCTCAACATTCGACAAAAACTGTTACCTCACGATCATCCAGATATTGCTTCAATCTACAATAATCTGGGAGTATTGCATGAATATAAAGGAAGTTATTCAGAAGCACTAAAATATTACGAAAACGCAGTCGAGATTTGGCGTAAAATTTTACCACCTAGTCATTTGCACGTTAAAGTGGCCGAAGAGAATATTCGTTCAATCAAAAATAAAATCAAAACATAATTTGATATACAATTGAAAATGTATTATTGAACATTTATCTATGTTTATATTATATTCAAGCGTGACTATGCCTTGTTCATTCTCTATTTCTATAATAAAAGCATACTGTTTGACAATAAAATTGACATAAAGATTGTAATAAATTAATCCTTTTCTGTATAATTATTCTGAAAATGGTTTTTTCTCTATGGTTTTTTGGTTGTTGCTATCAAAGAGTAAGAAAGAAAGTTTAATCATTATTATCTTGAATGTTTAACTAGTTTAGAAAATCATAACAGCAAAAGTATGATGAATAGATGATATTGCTGTTCTTAATATGATTATCATCATTTGTTCACTTGTCGAGGTTGTAATTCATACTATAGCAAAATGCATCATAGTTGTACATATCAGCAGAGTCGAAAAAGAAACTAAAGTCATTAAGATCCTGTTCATTGTAAGAATAATTCCGATTTTAAAATGAAGACAAACATTAGAGAGTTATTTAGTTGCAATAAATATTCATAGATTTGAAAGTGATTTTGAATTATTTGAAATACTTGAATAAATTTTTGGAAATGGCTGAATCAGTGTGTTCTAAAAGGAGACATTGTCTACAATGCGAGATGTATTCAATATTCATGGATAATTATAATCGTATTAGTTAACTCTTTTGTACCGACAAATTGGAAAAAAATACATTGGAGATTCAGAATTGTTTCCATTTTAATGAAAAAAAAAATACTAGGATTTGTATTTAAGAAAATTTCGTAAACATTGCACAAATACTTATTTAATACTTCACATCACTTTTCCTCTTCAAAACCAAAGGAAGTCATTCGAAGATTGAGTGTAGGCATGAATAGAGTAGGCTAAAAATAATTTTCTTTTTTTATTATATTCTTAGACTAGGCTCATGCTTCTTTTATTTGTTTATTCATAATTCATTGACATGTTGAGTATGTTTCAACCGATATGTTCATGTAGACACATATTCTTAACGCAAAACATCTGTTTATTCAAACAAGTTTTAGTGTATTTCTTTCTAAGCAAAATAATATAATGTTCCTTCTTGAAAAATCTCATTATTTCTGAATTAAACATACTAATAAAAACTATTTAGTTAATAACAACACAAATTTTCTTGGTTTTCAATATTTTATATGAAAAAAATCTATTCAACGTTCGCTACTCCGGAAACTTATTATACTTGATGCGGTAAGGTTTCTTCGCACATAAAATTTGATTATTTTACTATATATTCATTATTAACATATTCTTCAAATCATCATAGATGAAGTTTTTCAAGTTGACAAATTTTGATCTTTGTATTAGAGTTATTTTTTATAAGTTCATTTTGCCAATTATTGCCGTGCATGTTGAAAATAAGAATATTTATCAATAAACTATTAAAAAGAAGTTCTATGAGAATGAAATAGTGAGCTATTCTATTTGAAATAGAAAAAAAAATGAAACTCACTGAATTCAATGCGAATTTATCGATTGAAAAAGATTCCACTATAGAATTATTTGATGATTAAGATCATGTTTCTGCTTTATTGAAATGAAATAAATAATTCTTTTTGTCGTTCTCATCATCTTTTAAACATTTGGAGTCCTATTCGACTCCTTCAAATTTTGTTTAAAGTCTTTCAAACTTTCGAAAATGGCAATATTTACAGTAGTATTATGTCTTTTTTTTCTCTCATATTCACAATTTATTCAAAAACAAAGTTGTATTCTTTTTTATGTTCATACAAGTGAAACATTCATATGAAGTGATAATGATGGATAGTGTTGGTTTGAACTTCTAGATAGTCGTCAACAAGATTCTCTCCTTTTAATAGGATTAATAGAATCGGACACTCAATCATAAGAAAACATATTGGCAATATTAAATTTCATATTCATGGATATTCAATCTAGATTAGAAATCATGTGGGAGTACATGATGTGTTTGAATAAGTTGATCATTACGGATATGGCATAGAATCATATAATGTTTCATGCATATCTCTTTTTAATGAAAATACTTTTCATTAATTCAACCCAGTTCAATTTTATATTCCATCATGACTACTAAGCTTATATCTTCAAATCTATTCTTTCTTCCAAATGAATCACACCAAAATTTATAATTTTTTTATGAGATCCTGATAACTTCCATAAGCAATGACATAACTCTAGCGATGATAATTATAATGGTTTGACTACAATTGAACCGAATAATCTATATATATATATATCACAGTCGAGGAACAAGACCCAATGGCTACAAATCTACTTACCAGTAGCAACGATGAAGTACCTTATTATGACTATTTTTGTGACAATACAAATGGTTACAGACAAACATGGAGAATATAGACCAGTGATTTAAACGTAGATAACTTACGATCTATGTGACCGCAATGCATAGAGAAAACAAATTTGAACCGATAGTATTCATTAGTTTGGTAAAGAAGCAAATATCTTACTCATACGGATTATTTACAAGATGTTATTGCACGTGTATTGCAAATAAGTAACAAAGGAAGGAAAATGAAAAAAAATAAATGGTACAAAGAATTTGTCATCTCTATTAATCTATAATTAGAATTGATAATTTACTTTTGATTATGACTATTATATTTACTGGATTTTCTACCAATCATGTTTTTTTCTCCTATTGAATACATTTTTGATAATATCTATAAGTAGATATAATTGTGAGGTTATTATTTGTTTTCTGTCGTAAATAATTTTCTTAAATTGAACTTTTTGGCGCGATGGACTTATTTTTAGAATAAATAAATTAAAATTTTACTTTTAAGATGATATGCTTTGAAAATTATCAGTGATTATAATTCTTACTTTTAAATAAATATCTGCTTTGCTCGTTATTCAAATTTTGAAAATATAAATTTACAGATTTCGTCACTACAGGATGAAACAATTTTGAAGCAGCGGTTTATTAAAATAAATTGTTGAGCATACATCGATACATGGTTATAACTAAATTACTGAAATTTATCATAAAATCTTAAAAAACACTCTAACCAAAAAACTGTTGAAAAATTTTCATTGAATTTTAGGTCTAGCAACTGATGATTAATGAATACAAACTTAATAAAAAAAAAACCAAAAGCACCAATATGACAAATAAATGCTCTCATAGATTTTGATTCTACAAATAAAATAAGCAAACACAAAAAAAAACAGCAAGGCAAAGAAAAAGAAAGGAAAGAAAAGTTTTTCTTTTTAAATTCTTTTCTTTTCTATTCATTCTTCGTCCTTCTTTCATCTTCATTAAATAAAAAAGTTCTCCATGGGTTGCGGAGCGTCAAATAATGACGTTGCTACATCACCGACACATGCCTTTTCTTTTGCTACATCACCTAATACAAAAATGACAAATGCCAATACTTCACACGTCACTAACAGTAATCTATTTCATTTGAAATTCATCTTCGAAATACATTTGTTATGTTTTTTTTTCATTGTGATCATCTAGTTCCTACTACAAATACAACTAAGATTCTAATTGCAAGTCATACGACTCAACAAACGATCAGCGAACGATTAAGACAAGGATTAGTTGATCAAGATTTATCGTGCTATCTATTAAATGAAAATACACCACAATCATTAAGTGCTCGAGCTAATGTCATTCAATGGTGTGATGTATTTATTGTTGTCATTAGTCGACTTTATCAAAGAACTCCGTTTTGTATGGAAGTTCTTAATTATGCCAAAGATCTACATAAACCAATTATTTCTATTTTGGCTGAGACTACTTTTCGACCGTATGGTGCATTAGGCGCAATATCAGCAAGTGCTATTCGATCGATCGTACTAAATAATGATACTTCCTTCATACATGCTGTGTCAGAAATTACTAATAGCGCTCGAAATGTGGTGGCCAATAACAAAAATGCTGCAAAAGTTATGGATCTATCAGAGGTATAGATATTATAATGTGATTGTTTAAAACAATGATTATTTTATCGTATCTAGATGAATGATAATCATACAATTTCTACATTTCCTCAAGGTTCATCTACTTGTACTGTGCTTATATGTACTACAGACGATGGTAATGTTGTCGGTCAACTGGTCTATGAATCTCTTACATCTACACAATCATCTGTAATTGTTGAGAATTTATTAAAGCCAAATGCTACTTGTAGCGTAGCTAAATGCACTGTATTTGTACCAATTCTTACACCTCAATTAGAACAAACGTCTCTCTGTCGAGCAGCATTTGAACAAGCTCGTCTTCTTTCTAAACCAATCATACCAGTAATAGCGATTAAAAAGTGGCGTCCTGAAGGTTGGCTTGGATTGATTATTGCCGGACGTGTCTTTTTTCGTATTTTCGATCAAGAAACTGCTTACAAACCTTTCTATGATAGCAATTGTATTACTGATTTACGAGTTGCAATAGAGGTATACAAATTTATATACTTTATACCATTCAAATGTTGTTTATAAGAAAAAAAAACAATCATCTAGATCAGAATCAGTTGAGTATTTAGTCAATTAAATGACTATTTGTATATGTTTTAAATCACTCATATATGTATACCGAATGGCTACGATTCGCATAGATCTGTAAGGGATTAGAGCACACAAGAACGCATTATAGCTCCTTGCGGTTTTCAAGATTGGATCTAATTAAGTCACATATAGAATGAAATATCATTATGTTCTAATCATTTTGAGTCCATTATACGTATACAAACAGGCTTTATGTTGACGACATACTAAATGAACAGTTAGTCATTGATCCTTAGTTCATTATTCATGAGGCTCAATTTTTCGATTTTTCCATTGATATCTGATGATTTTCAAAGAGAATAATGATTACTTTATTGCTTAATTACTTCTCTTTTTGTATTCAAATAGCATTTTACGAGTTTAGAACTTGTTTTCCATTCCTACAATGCCTTTTTGCGTGCATTCATTTTTCCACATATCCCAGAGGAAGTGTCAAAGGTGTAAATTTGATCAGAAAAAAAAGTCGCAGAAAAAGTTTACAATATGCATAAGTCCACTTAGTTTTGAATGTTGATTCTAAATATAATACTTGTTTGAATAGAAATAGATATTATTCGTTTGTCTTGAGAACAATCACATATCAGTTGAAAAAGCTAAAAACTAAGTTTCACTAAATAGACTTCATATTTTGTTATGTTGTCCATTTTTTTAGACCGTACACAATAGTTGATTTGATAGCGATTGAAAAGCTCTATTCATCATGAAGTGAACTAAGCGTAGAGAAACTTTAATTAATGCAATAAATAAATGATCAATGAAATGCACATGATATTTTAAACTTAATATGTTAGTAATAGGAGATTTGTATATGGTCTAATATATTCAAAACATTATTTCAAATAAATTTACTACTATGAAAATATACCCTAAATAAAATCCTATCAGAATAACTTTAAATCATACTTCACTACTATTTGTTTTTTTGTTAAACGAATGCTCACATGATTGAGCTAAGAACCAATAATTATCTGTTCATTTAGTATGTTATGGAGATAAATCCTGTTTATACACCTATAATTGAATTCAAATACTTTGAGTTTAACATCAGAATGATTAAGAACTCATGATCTTTCATTCTATAAATGACTCGATTAGACTGAGCATTGAAAAACAAAATGGTCCGCAATATATTTTTATGTATATCAATCTTTTGTAAATTATTTGGAATATTTATGTTAAGAAAATGTTGTCTAATGATGAACAAGGGTAATATACAACTAAAAGAATTTATTTATTATGTCTTTTAAATTAAGCAACAAATTGTAAAAAAAAAAAAAAGTAAATTCCATTTCAGTTTCAAGTACTTTCCGTTTCTTTGAAAAGATGAACTATTGAAATAAACTCCACAACTCTATTATATTAATCTATGATTTCTATTTAACAGACTGCATGTCAACCAGTTCCCAGTGAAACTGAACGTGAAAAAATCGAGAAGAATGCACTTCAAAAAGAACTTGAAGAATGTAAAAGCAAACTATCAAGATGGCCACCAAAACGCAAATCTCGTGTTATTGATTCGATGAAAGCTCGACAACCTGTTCGTATTCAATTGCAAGAGCCACATGCCGACGCATATTTTGATCATACACATCATTCAATTACACGCATGACTTTTAGAGCACCTCCATCCATTGTCGATCAATATGGTTTGCCAAAACGACGACCTCTTGATTGCATGATAAGGTATATCAAATGAATTTTTATCAAATTTTAATTTTTAAAATTCTTAAACTAAAATTATAGTTATCAATGGAATAAACAAGATCTTGTCCGTGAAATCTATGAAGATTTTCATATGCGTAATGTACAAACTTGGTTTGATATTTGGGGTGCAATGCAAGGTAGTACTAATGATGCAATGGCTACAGGTTTGTCTATTCATTAATCGTTAATATATGATCAATCGATAATCTTTTTTTTTTTTTGTTAGGTGTGGAATGCGCTAAAGTAATGCTTGTCTTTCTATCGAAAGAATACATTGAATCGACGAATTGTCAACTCGAATTTCGATATGCTGTTTATCGTGGAAAAGCTTTCGTTATTCTTCGTACAGAACCTAATATATTAATGGAACAATGGATGTTAGAAGCCATACAAGGCTTTCCTCAATACGATGTTTATTCTTATAATGTTTTAGAACAACCAATCAATGGAGTTCCAATGGTATATCAGCAAATTTATTTTTTAAATTATATTTAATAATTTTTTTTTGTTGTATTTAGATTGATGTTATCGTTCAAGCTGTACGCAACCTTGCTCAAGTTCAACCACCTGATCCTGTTGATGATTGTTCAGCTGAACTTTTTGAATTACGTTCACTTCTTGATGATGCACGAGATGCATTAAGTGCAAAAACCGGTGTAGCACGTTACAAAACATGTACACGATGTGGACAACAATATGATGATTATTCAAAAGATGGATGCAAAAAACATTCAGCTTACTTTCTCGGTGGTGGTGGAGGTCTTCTCGAAGATCAATGGGTATGTTGCAGACAACAAACAGCAGATTCACCTGGTTGTATGCCATGTGAACATATTGATCAACCACGTGCATTTGTTGAAGATCCTCATTACGGTACATCAACATGGAAACCAGCTTAAAATAAATCGAACAATCATATATCTCAGATATAAATTCATTTTGATAATGCATAAATATTTTGTGTAAGATTATCAAAGATGCAAACAAGTCATCAAGCCTGTCGCAGATCAGGCAGAACGCTTAAAAAAGACAAGTCGATTGTCTGTTATGGTTTTTCTAAAGTTTCAATAAAAAAAAGAATTCGCTTTTTTTTTAAAGCATGAAATGTAAGCATTAAAATATACAGAGGAATATCTATCCTAGTAGAAAATGAGAAATTAATTAATTTTTTTTTATTCGTTTTAATTGGACAAAATCATAACTAATAAAAGATTGTCATTCAAGTTCTCAACACATTAGAAGACTCAGGTGCTCTTCTTTGCTATAGTATCGATTATAGCTTACAATGAAAGAGAAGATCTTCTGTCAAATTTCTTTAAAAAGTCATAGTTTATGTAGTTTTGCCAACAATTCTTAGTTTCTATACATTTTTGCTCAATACGTCGCGTTATAGTAAACGAGTTTATTTCCGTTATCATACAAGCGTTCCATAACAAAGAAACAGATGATATCCTGTAAAAAAAAAGAAAGAAGACAATCGTTGAAAAATATTTTTAGAACCATACTGTCAACATATCCTGACATCTTGGTACAATGGCTCATGGCTGATTTTTTTTTCTAAAGAATGTGATCTATCCGTGACAATATTTAACTTTCTCTATAACTAAGTAATTGGAAAAAACGAGTAATTAAACTTATTTCAATCAGTTTCTTATATTGATATTTGAATAATATAAGCTCACAATTGAATGTAACAATGAATGATTATTTGTGTAGGAGCACAAAGACATCAACAGAACGAGAAAAACACTATCTTATACATAAATACGTGTGTTTACGCCTCCTTTATACCCATTCTTGTTTTTACTTGTGTCACATGGCCAGTGACGACGAATATGAAATCGCTCTCATCGACAATGAAACAGATGCGCGTTTATGTGCTAAATTAATAGCAGAAGAATTTGCTTCCCACAATCCTTTGTCGACTTTTAATCAGGTAACAGCTGAACATCTATTTGATAAATGGCTTTGGCCATTAATGATCGATGTACTTGATGAAAAATTATCATTTCTTATACGACATCGTCCAACAAATGAAATTATTGCAGCAACCATAGCCAATGATCTATTCTTACTATGTGAAAAACATCCATATGATGCTTCTAGTCCTGCATCTAGTGATCCAATGGTAGATTTATTTGAAGAAATGCGTGATCGATTTGTTCATCATGATTTTGACCAAAAATTACAACCGAATATGGTTTTATGTATTTCAGCTGGTGCAACACAATCGAAATACGCGGGCAAAAATTTAGCTGTTCAATTACGTACTCGTATATGTGATCATGCACGAGACACAAAAGGATTTCAATATGCATTTATACAAACAACTAATCCAGCAACACGTCATATCTATGTTAAAAAAATGAATGGAAAAGAAATGTCAATTCTTGATCCAGGAACTTGGTTATGGAAGAAGAAAGGTGATGATTTATCATGTCCACTTGCAAGTTATAAAGGCGAACCAATTGTCAATATTCTTGTTAAACTGAACGAACGAAAATGATGTTGATGAATATCATTTTGTTTTTGAAATAAATCATATTCAAAATTCTTGATCAATAAATAATAAATGAGTATAAACATTGGAATATTGCCTGTAAAGATTGTCTTTTAAACTAACAATAATCAATTTTAATATTAATCTATTATGTTTCTAAAATATTATTATTCAAAATTAGAGGTTGATTCAACATTTTGAAGCTGTACAATTATTGATGTTTAATTATATAGAAATTGGTTTATTTTAAAAATTTAATAATTCAAACTCTTTCAATGACTTCTTTCTTATAATTAAAAGAATAGTTTTTTAATTAGGAACTATATCTATCTGTCAGTGAAAATCATAAATATATATAGTATTAGGTAGTCATAAATGGTAATGTTTCGACCAAAAATATAGAAAAAAAAATTATGAGTTTTGGTTAAAGAATCTGCACGATGATATCCTAGCACATGAATAAAATTTTTTTTAAGTTCTCTACATTTTTTGTTTCAAAAATACCATCCATGACTCACAAAGCCAACGTTTATACTTCTCATACTAAGTAAAACGTCAGTTATACTCAGATCAATAATGTCGGTGGGGTATGTGGGTATATTAGTGTATAATGGAAGAGAAAAGCACATTCATATCGACAGTAAGATATCCATACACACATCCGATAAGTGTAGAAGAAATTTAAACATGGCGAATTTTTTCTGATCAGGCATAATTGCTTTTAATTGTTGAGCTTAAACAGTCTCAGTAGCAGCGCCAGTTATGAAATCCTCCTGAGCAAGTCAGTAGTAGTTATTTGTTTCAGGTCACCGGTTCGATAGCATACTGTGACCACGTTGTGGCATGCACCTCTACTTCTGATTAATATGTGATTAGTTAGTATGTATTGGGATCTCAAGCAATGAACACAAGAACTTTATATCATGCTAGTCTTCTGTTCAAAGCTATAATTAGTTATAGGTATATGGATGATATCGAACTATTGAACCTACCCGCTAGGTAGCATTTCTTGCCGTAAGGTAGCTGTAAGATAGAAATATTTTTTCTTCTGTCGAACTTAAAAAACGAAATTTTATTTCTTTAAATTAATACATTTTCATGAAACATCATAAAATAATTCTTATATAATAATAAAATTCACATATAGATAAATATTCATTCTCGAAACCATCGCGATTCTAGAGCACTAAGAGCGATAGCAAACGCTTGAATAAGTGAAAGAGGATATCGAAAATCACAAGAAAATTCATTGTCGAGCATTCGACCGAATTCCATTACGATTTGTTCCACATCTACAGAAACGACAAGAATAATTATTTTATCAATAAATTTTAGCTTCAACCTATAGAAAATATTTACTTTCTTCATTTTTGAGTATCATTTGAAAATTTTTAATCGATGGTATTACAGCACGATCTTTTCCACTAAAATTTAATGTATAACAAGATTTATCTATTAAAAAAAAAAGGTACCAAAAAGTCATTTTTCTAATTTGAATAATATATCCTACATGAATCCCAATTTGGTGGTTTATTGTGTAAATGAATAAAACAATTGCTTTGCTCTTTTGAATCATATTCATCAAAATCGCTTGCTTCCTAGAAATATTTAAAAAACGAAATCTTTCATATATTATTATAATACATTCAATATTTACAATGAAATCTTGCATTTGATCATTGAATTTAGGTAAGAGAACTTCAATCTTTCTTGGACCTTTAGTACCAAGAAAATTGGTTTCCTAGATAAAAATAAATTATTCATTAAGACAATATACATGTAATAAAATTTTCATACATAGAGAATAACAGCCAATTGTTGACGTTTATCTTCATTTAAAAGGTTTAACACATATCTAGTTCCAGTTAAATCATCACTAATTAATTCTGCTGAATTGAAATTGTCGGGATATTTTGAAATTACTGATATTATATAATGAGATTGACCACTGATTTTAAATTGTTTTTCAGCCATTAGTAGACAAATCTAAATAGGAATAAATTTACTTTTTTTCCATAGAGAAAACAACTTAAATACAAACTGATTCTCCATTGTCTGAATATTCGACTTCTAAATAAAATGTTTGAGATAAAATAGATTTATTACGTATAAGACGACATTGAATATAATTGCTAATATGTTTAGAAACAGATATAAAAACAAATCTAGATAAATCTTTATTAATTAAATTTATTATGTCATTGGATGATTCTGAAAGATCCAATTCATTCAAACGAGAATTCTAAACAAAAGAAAAATATATTACATTGTCTTAGACTAATAAGAAAATGATTACGTGCTGTAATTTTTCTCACTTGAAAAAAATGAAGAGAATTTTTTATTTCTTCGAAAATCATTCAGTTAAGAAATAAATTGTTTTCAACTTACAGTAATTGTTTTTTCATCGGTCTTATCATTAACTTGATTCTTATTTTTTGATAAAGTAAAATCTTCATTTGATTTATTAGTATTCTCTGTTGTTAATGGTGAAAAATAAACATTTACTGATTGTTTGTCATCATCATCATCATCGAGATCTGATGAATTGTATTCTGAAGACTCTATAATCAATAGAGATAGATAAATATTTTCAATTTTATATTCTTACGTGAATCTGTATCAGCTGGAATTGAACAGGATTGAAGGTCAGTAAAAACTTCACCAACATCATTATATATTTGATCATCGTCAAATTTTTGTTCAACATAAAAATTTGATTGTGTTGAATAATCATTTACTATTAATCTATTTCGATTGTTAAAAACCAAATCTATATTAGTTTCTTCTTCCTGATGATTTGAAGACATTACAAATTTCGTTGATTTATTCCTTTTTTTTTCTTTTACTGTTGATTTTCGAATAAAATGACAAACGAAAAACTCTTTAAATAAGAATGTTTTGTATGCTGTCTTTTATATGTTTTCATGTTACTGTTGTGGTATGTTTAACATCATTTCATCTAGTCAAATACATAAAACACTTTTTCTTTTCGTTCAAATCAAATTCTTAATGTTTACCATACATTGCCCGTTCTCAAGTCTGATTCTTAAAATATGAATCAAAACACAAAGAAAAAATTGCTTTTTTTCCATTTAATGTACGTATGCAAATCAAAACGAGAAAAATTTTCTATGGTAAAGATTTTGATAATTAATGATACGTTATTATATTAAAAAAAACGAAAGTTTTTCTATAAATGAATAGAATACTTTCGTAATCAAATAAGAATTGTAAACTAAGTCAGTCGTTCTCCAGTCAGAAATCTATTTTTGCCATCGAACAATCTATATATCTCAAATTTTCAAGAAATATGTGCCCAAATCTAGAAAATCAAAATGAGAATTTCAGCTCAAAATATTGAGCTGTTCAAACGAGTTACTCTAATAGCAAGACACGAAAAGTAGATATTTGCTTGTCCCAAGATTTCTCCACTAAAACTAATGATGCGAAAGTTAGATTGACATTAAAATGCAGTCAACATTTGCCGGTACAGTTTATCTGAGCTTAATTTGTAAACAATATCCTTTGTTTGCTTTTCATGTTAGTTTTTTTAAAAAAGATACTAGGAAAATTCATAATACTTCTATAAAAAAAAAAAAAAAGATTGCTTTTTCTTAAAAACTCAATCGAAAATGAAAAACTGTGCTCTGGCAAATAGTTGAGTGTAGTTTTCTCTTCAATCTAAAATTTTTCCAAACTTAATACTATGTAAAATACCTGAGAAATCTGAGACATAATCTCGAGAAAACTGGGAACTCATGTTTGGTGTTGAAAAACAAATTTTTGCTCCTCAGAAGATTTTGAAAAAAAATTCATACGCAGAATGTGGGCATATCTTCGATACATGTTGACTGGCTTTTACTAGTTATATTGTTTGTGTTGCAGACGTAAAGAAGAACTAAAAAGATTTTAATGACGGAAGCTCAGATACTATTCTACATATTAGAAGTTTTTCATGAAAACCTTTGTAAAATATCGATTTGATCATAAAATTTTCTTTCAAAATCATTAAATAAAAAATCTGTGAACTTATTTTATATTCTTACGGGTAACAATACATAAGATGGGCTATAAATAGCACTACAATGAAAATTTGAAATATCTTCCCTTAGGTTCGCTCTTATGAACTGAGTTTTTAGTTAGTCGTAGAAGTTTATTTAAATTTCTTTTTTCATACGGATAACGAAAATGAATACTACTATTAAGTTTTATTTTTGTCCTCAATAAAGAAATCTCACCTAATGTCAAGTACATAAACTAACGTATAAAGCGTTTCATAAATAATATTCAGTTATCATGTAAGAAAATAATAACAAGAAATCACCACCAACTTTATAAATGATACTCTATGGATACATATAGAGCAAGATTGCAGAACTTGTTGGTGTAAAAGTCAATGGTTCTAAAATTTTGAATTTTCAAACATTGAACACTGGTTTTTCCAACGAACTTGGTATCAAAGAGCTACAATGGATAGTTTTACTTATTAGTCACAAATTTTAACATTTAAATTGAATAGTTTCCAAAAGTTGTTCTATGTATATGAATATAGTATCATGTATAAAGTTTGTTTTGATTTTGTTCTTATTATTCTCTTAGACGACCAGATCTATGACAGTTCGCGATTGAGTAACTGAATTGATACCACTTATATGGTTATTTTCAAAGAAGCTGAAATATACAAATAGACCAATTCTAGACGTGTGAAAGTTTCCACTAATATGAACATGCTCTGTTTTGGGCATTGCATTATAGTAACCGGTTCTTTCTTTTTTTGACAATTGGAACAATTGCTGAATAGAATGTTGTATTACCATTATCATTAGACTCAGATCATATGAAAAGAACTGGTTTATAGAACTCTGAGTTATCACAAGTGTATCAATGGCATACTTCGTATGTGTTTTTCTTCCTTGGAAATAAGTGAAGTTTCTTTAGTGAAGTCAGAAATATAACTTCATAACACGGACGTTTAAATAGAGGAGAATCGTTCTCCCTTTCTCAAGCAGAAGAAAATTGCACTATCAATTTACTATGTTTGTGTTTTGACCGACACCTTGTTTGTTATGATTAATGTTAAATAAATGTATGATGCATATAATCACAAGTATTTTATCCTACTTTATGACTTACATATAAGAGTATCGTTGTGATATTTTTTTTTTTCAGAAAACATTTATTAAAGATAACGAATAAAATGCAGAAAAATATTATTGAACAAGAAATCTAAGGATGATATAGATAGAAAAGTCTCACAAAAATCAATAGCACATAATGTCTATAATTACAATAACAACAACGAATTCACGAGCCGTTAATAACAAAGATATTTCAGTTGCTATTTCTTCATTGTCTATTACGTAAGATTCTACCATTATAATCAATTTACTTGTAAAGAATGATGATATTGAATTCTATCTTACAAATTAGCTAGCAACGAAAAATTTTTCAGTATTTAATCGATTGTTAACGAGACCAGAGATTCTATTACTAAATTATATTTTTTCAAAAGTTGAAACAAATAGAAAAAATCCATCAGTCTGCTAATACTTACGTCTAGCATATTCTGAATGAATCAAGGAGTTTATTGCCAACATTGAGTTTTATTTTCAAGGAAAGCAAGAAACCAGTGATTTGGTTGATTTTTTAATAGATCATTAGTATCATTAAAAGCCATTATTGATTATTTATCGAATCATGATATATGTGAATAATATAAATATTCCGTTATTCAAGCAACCGAATGCATCAATTGTTAATCTTACTCAAATTCAAATGTTAAATATCGGTGTCAGTAGCTACTGTCGAGTATTATATGATTAAGATCAGTGTTTATAAGAACATGGTTCAAAAACTCGCGATATAGAAAATATTATTGATGAGTTTTCCAAATCAAAAAGTTAGTTAACTTTTACATATGAAGTCAATTAAGTCTTTGTTTAATTATAATCATTCTTCTTTTCGTTATTTACTCTAAAGAAGGGTTATCACATATGAATAAAGGTGGATGTAAATAATTAACATTATATCTATCATATCTACATAGAAAAAATTTGATCTCTCCATCTGACCGAAAACTAATCAATATTTCTGCTTGACAGTAGTAAATGTTGACATTATTCATATAAGAAGAAAAAAAAAAAACTTTAAATAAATTTCTGCCAATACTTAAAAAATTAGTCCACCGAAGCGACCCAAAAAGCAGAAAGATTTCATTTTTTTTCATCGTCGTACTATTTATTATCCGCTCTGTGATTACGCATGAATAAACAATAATATTAATATAGTCATTAAAAGAAAAAAAAAAAAAAAGATAACTTATAATTTTACAAACGAGATTTGTGTCTTCTGTTTATTTTTCAATTAATCACCATTTTATTTCTATGATTATAATTCAACTGGTGTATGATCTTGTTTCAACATTTTCTTCGCATAATGGTCTTCTTGGATGATCAACACCATATTCTTCATGCATTTCACTTAAATATGTTCCTAATCCATCAAGTAATGGTTGATAATTGTCAAAAAAGAAAGCATTTATTTGAGCACCCAATATGATTATTATAGCAAAATAATAAAAAAATAGAAGAAGAATCACAGCAAAACCAATTTGACCTTGATGAACATAATCAGATATTTATCTTAAAAAAAAAAAAACATTTCATATGAGCAACTTACCGGTATAATTTCCCATAAATGTTCGTACATAAAGTGGAAATAAAATTATAAACACTTCAAGTATGCAAGCAGCAATTAATGCTCCACACCATGTAACTTTAAATGACATTTTTTTATTTGGCATATATAAATATATAAGTTCAAGGAAAATAAATGCGCAAAGTAATGAAAATATAATTCCAGCAGCAAACACTCCAAAACGACTACTACCACCGGGTATTGTACTTATTAATACAGATGGAGCTGAACTAAATGCAAGCATTACTGGAACAATAATAATGAAAACAAAAACTGCTCCAAACGCTAACACATTTGCATCAAGAAATGTTCGTTGAGGTACTCTATATATAATAGTCATACATTTTTGAATAGCAACAAACAATCGAGATGAACCAAACAATGCAAAAATAAGACCAATAAAGAAAATTACACCAGCTTCTTCTGATAATTGATTAAAAGCTATATCAACTATCTTTAAAAGACAAACAAATAGATTTTTCTTTTAAAATTTTTTCAAATTAAATATTTACTTGTTTGATACCACTATTTGTGGTATTCTCGATAGAAAATGAATTAATAATTTTATCTTTAATTTCTTGTTGTGCATAAGGATTATTTCTTAAAACTATACCTAGTATTCCAAAAAATGCTACAGCCATAGGAAGAAGAGATATTAATAAATCAAATGCTAGCATTGCTGCAAAATTTAATGACCAATCATGAAGAAATTTTTTTAAAAAAAGACAAGCTATTTTCATTTTTTCTTGACCATGTTCAACAATAGTTGATGATTTTATTTTGTTTATCATTATTTGTAGAATTTTAATCGACTAAATAATAATTGCTATCTAAACAAATAATGATGAATCACTAGAAGAAAATTTTGTAAATTTTTACAAACTAAATATACAAGGAATATTGACGATGAGATAGAATACAAAAGTAAGGACAAACTAAATGCATAAAAAGAAAAACGATGTGATGTATATATGGTCTAGTGCAGAATACGAACATGAAAGAGCAAAGAATATCGAGAAACGAAAAATTATGTATGTGTGATTCATAATATGTGATATAATTGGGACAGCTGCTGTTTTTATTGAATACGACACATATATTTAACAATTAAATGATTGGCATGGAGGAAAAATATAATGAGAAATTGACTTGCGTAGGTTTGAGAGAAAGAGAAAAAAATCAAACAAGAAACTATTTAGTTAAGTGAAGTTTTTCCAATTGAAAAAATTATTCCTTCTACTCGATAATAACCAAGGCAGAATGTAGTCGAATCATATAATTTGTTTATTGCAAAAAAAATGAGTCACTATAATATACAGGTGTATGAACAGTGTGATGAATATGGTAATAGCCCAGCAGGTTTGGGAATAATACATATGACGGAACGAAAAGAAAGTACATATATGTAAAGAAGGTAAATCACAATATAAAGAAGAACGCTACAAAAGTGTAAGATGAGAAAAATGATGTACTTTTATTAATTGACTTGTTTAATAGTGAAAGAAGAAAAATTACTAAAGAAACTGGAATTTACATGATACATAATATAATATTATTTGTGTTAATGTTTTGAAGCTATCGGCAATCGATTTTGTATATAAAAACTTATATGTTTAAGGTTCTGTTATATTTATATTGATGATTTATATCTTGTGGATAATAAAATACAAGTAGCGAGGGCGCCACCTGCCATTACACTATACAGCCAGCTATCATATACAATCACCAGATACCTGCTTTCAAGCTTCTACCATTTTCTTAAGTTTTTCTGGTGAAAAAAAAGCCCATATTTCTTGACTTGCATTGCACGATTTAAAAAGGATCAGAAAAAATATATAATAAATACACTTAGAAATCTAATTATTTCTTTTAATCTTTCAGCAGTTTATATTACAGGCTCTTTTTTATTTATATTTAATTTATCTATAGCACATAGTTAAATAAAAATTCTTCTACTTTGACAGATAATTCTTGTTAAGATAAAAAAATGCAAATTTTCTTGTTGTAGTAATAACTCATTCTGATGCTTTTTCTTGATCATTATTTAAGTATATGTTGGAATTGTCCTCGTTGTTGTTTTCCTTTGATTCGTTCGTTCTCGCCTTTCCTTGGTCCGGTTCAACGAATGTCTTGTTATTATTGTTCTACATTAGTTCTCTACATCTATAGTTGTATATTCAAGTAAAATCAGTAGTTCTAATAGGTTTATATTGTTTAGTACACATCTTTCATTAAAATCTGACTAGAGAACAAATAAACTGTGTAATAAGAAAAGTTTGTAAGAGCAAAGAAAAATAAAAACTACATCTAATAGTTCTTGTCCCATGGATTCAACATTCGTTTTCTATTTGAATTGTTGTTTCACGTGTTAATAGTTGTTATATTGGTTTCTCCATAGGATTACATACACGTTTGAAATTAAATTTCGGTAGTTCTTCATGAGGTATGGTTGTTTCTCGTTATTGTTTTACCGATATTCAGATGGAAAGATTATCTTTCATATTTGAAATTACGAATGATATCATATAAAAATAAATTAGTGCAAATGTTCAGTGTAAGGTAATCTTGTTTCATCAACATAAATTTTTAAACTGTTAGTGTGATATATCAAGACAATATGCTATCTATAGAACCATAGTTTTGAATGTTCAAGATCATAATGTTAAATACGAAATTCAAAGAATAAAATTTTGATTGCATTATCGGTCTCTTTCATTAGTACTTCTATAAAAATGAAACCAAAAATTTGATAGACTCGATAGAAAAAAAAAAGAAAAATTTGATCTTTTTGATTTTTCTAAACCATGATCCATATAGCAGACAGAATAAGTAAATGAACTATGTCCAAACTCATGAATTATGATGTCAAGTATGATTGCAACATGTTAGATGACATCGTGATCATTGTATTACTATAACAATGAAAGTCATTCATATTGAAAAGTTACATTCAAACTCATTCATCTCATGTCTTTATGTGCAGTATGTAAATTTCAAAATTTTGCTATTTTAAGAGAAATTCAAATTAAGTTTTGATTTATTCTATACATAGCAAATCCATGGGAGACAATATGATTGATTCTTATTCGTTATTGAATATTTTCGATATTGAATATGAGAGATGCACTTTAACATGAGATAGAACATTGACACATATCTTATTGAAAACTCTAGAATAATTTGTATACACCATTTTAGACTGTTTCTTTTCCGTTTTTTAAGTATTTCTGTGCTGAAGTTCAAGTGTAACTCATTAAATTATTCTTTTCTAATTTGAACACAAGAAAATTAATTGATGATGATGAGATTTCATTAGTGATACGTTACATTGCAGTGAAGAAAGAAAATATTTGATTCAAACTCAACTAATATTTGATAATACTATCTTACAATGAAAATCGAAATCATAATTATGTGATTATCAATATGGACAAAATCAAATCTTTGCACTTACTTCTTGTTCATAATGAACATCCAATTTGTGCAGATGACTGCTACCTCTTTACTTGTCGTTTCTCAAAACTATAAAAAATACAAATTAATTGCGGTGTTTTTTACGTAAAAATAAATAAATAAAATGTTAATAAATATAGCAATGCTTAAAATTATAAGAATAAGGTAATTTTGTTCTTTTTCGGTGATGCCAATTACCTAACTAACATTCAAATATTGATTTAAATAGTTAATAAAGTTCTTTATCAAATGTATCATACATTAATATACCATAACTTAATTATGTTGAAATTTTTTCTAAAAATCTAACCATCATAGTTTCCAGATCACAGAATGCAAAATAGGAGTTCTAGTTGAATGATATCTTTTGAAAGAGCACAAATCTGTTTAAGAAAATAAGAGATCGTCGTGTTTTTTTACGACTTTGCGTTAAGCAGTTACAAGCACCAAGAAAAAAAAAACACAAAAACATGTTTTCTTCAGAATTTTATACTCTTTCATATAGTATTGATAAAAACAAATGCTTATACCATCTTGTACGATTTAAAAACTATCTCACATAGCTCGGCTGCGAATTCTTGGTATATCGTACATCGAACAAAGAACTTTATTAGCCGTTCAAACTCATTACTTGCATTTTAGGTAAATAGTTGGTATCAGAGAAAAAAAAAGTCAACACTTATATGATTTCTCTAATGTTGAACATTAGTCTATTTGAACCATAGAACAGTTAATTAAGTGTCATCAGCATAAAGAGTTCCATCTGGTCTCCAAGGTATTGCATATTCAAGTACTTGCTGACGTAATATTAAATTCGAACTTTGTCTCATTTGACGAAGAAGAACTTGACATTGTTGTTTATCAACACTTGCTTTATTAAATACTTGATTTTTCAATAAATCAAAAACGAACAATGGTTGATCTTTTTCATTGATAAACCATAGAGCTAGATGAAATTTTTCATCAATACTCAATTGTTGTACGAAAGGACAAGACCCATTATTATCACCGAGATATGATGCTAATTTAACAAGTATATATTCAAAATAGACAGGAGATAGGTATTGTTGAAAAATAATTAGTATTTCTTCGAGATCTTCTTTGTTTTGAGCCAATATCATTAATAATCTTCCAGCTAAATGAGCTCTTGTTACTTGACATTTAAGAATGGATAGAGCCAAAGAATGAAAATATTGTCGTTGTTGTTGATCAGTCTCACCGAGTGAAGAAATAAAAATATCTAAAAGTTCGTTAATACGACGATAAATTAGTAAATCACTTTGATCATCAAGATTATTTTGATCTAAATCTAACTTTTTTTCGTAATCGATCATGAATTGAATAAAATTAATAATATCATTGGATGATATTCTAAAAGAAAAAGCTGTTAAACACAATCTAACTGTTGTTGTTAATAATCCGAAGATTGTTTTATTCTATCTATTGTACGACCTTTTTGCTTCAGCATCGCTTTAGTTAATCCTTCAGAAATGGAAAAAAGTATTATAATGGCATGTTGTTGATATACGATCTGAGTAGACTTCTGCGTGACCACAATTTTTCAGTCACGTCACGTCACGGTCACGTTCATAGTCACGGAGTTTTTTCGAAACTAGCCACGATCACGTCACGGTCACGAGCTGTCTGGTCCCGATCATGGTCATAGTCACGGTCACGTCACGGTCACGAAAATTTTGGATTACTAACTGAATTTTTGTGCTACAAAATCAAGATTTATATTGATTTTGCAGATTTTCTCTGTAATAAAACGCAGAAAACACATAAATCAATTAAAATCTTGATTTTTTTTCACAAAAATTAGATTTCTAATCTCAAAATTTTTCACCATTAAGTCACGATCACGAGCTATTTAGTTACGATCATGAACTATTTGGTCACGGTCACGATCCCAGTCACGACAATTTTTCGAAAACTAGTCACGGTCACGGTCATGAGAGGCCGTGACCGTGACCGTGGCCATTTTGCAGAAGTCTAGATCTGAGACTATAAATCAACAATATCTACCACAGTGTGAGGCGTTCTCATGCTTACATCCGTTACTCTCGGTCAAGAAGCACAGGCTGTTTTCGACTGAAAAGCTCGAAAAAATGATAGGAACTAGGAAGTAGAAATTCGTTGATCAGATTCAGTGACCGGTTCAGACCAGAACTAGAAAATCTAGTCATCGGTTTCCTTCTTTCGAATTCCTACCGTTTTCTGAACTTTCCAGTGGAAATCTGCCGGAAATTCTCGGGTTCTGGGCATGATAATCACTGAAAGGAAATATCCTTTCGGAGAGGGAAGAAATATATCTAAATTTTCACCCTTCTACTTCAACACTCCTTCTAGATCATATTTCGCAAAATACAAGATTTTTTAATTCAATAAAGTCTTGTATTATACATAAAAGGTAACTCACTTCTTTAATTTATAAAATTCTAATATTTTTTCAAAAGCTTTCTTCCATAATATATTAGCATTTTTATCAAATTGAATACATAATTGTCTAGCTTTTTCTATGACTATGCTAATATTACAATATTCACTATCAAGTAGAGTCCAAGCCCATATACGTGCTGATAATGATGTTGGATGATCAATAATTTTCATTTGAATTCGTTGAACAAAAATTTGAAGAAGTTTAGTAGATGAATCTTTTAATCCAATTGATGGTCGACGAATTCCTTTATCATTTGCACCAAATAGAGCTAATACTACTGGATCATAGTCATCATATGCAGCTTGTTCAAGAATTGACCAAACTATTGATGTATCATCCTTTATATTCGATTCATGAATAAAATCAAGTAGAACTTTGATAAGACAAGTACGAATATTTGGATGAGGTCGACTATCCCATAAAGGTTTTAAAACTGATGTTATCAACATTGAATTAAAACGATATTCAACTAATAAACGTAGCATTGCTTTGTTGGCCGTAATACCTAATGAGGAAAAAAAAAAACAAATTGAAACTATATTATTTATCATTAGACTGATATTTATTCACCTAATTTTGAAAGATGTTCACTATGAATAAATTCGATAAAATGTTGTAAAAAATATTGATCAGTCACTTTTTGTGAAATACTTAACATAGCATTTCTAACATATGTAGCATTCGATGCATTCAATTTCTCTTTGAGTCGATCGAATTGTTTATATAAATCTTGTGGAAATAAATCAAAAGTAGCTGGTAAAGATAAAATATAATGATGAAGTACTTGAATATTTGCACCACGACCAGAATTATTACTTGAAGAAGTATCATTTGTTATCGACGAAAAAATATTTTGATTTTTCTCAATCCATTCAAGTGTATAATGATATGTATAAGTTAAACGACTAAGAATATGTAATGCTTTCAATTTTTCAAGATTAGATACATCTGTATCCTAACAAAAATAAAAATAACTTTCTTATATTTTGATGTTCATATTGAACAGGATTAAATTAATTACCTGAAGATAATCATTTAATATAATTTTTGTTATATGTTCTTGTTGTTGTCCTGTTAATTGATAATAATAATTATTCAATATATGTATATTTAATCCGGGTAATTTTTTATTTTCTATATTTGAATTTAAATTAGTTTGTTCTTTTGAAAGTTTATTGATATCAATACATTTTTCATCTTCTAGAAGTTTATCGATTAATTGTCGATATTGTTGAGAATATAAAACAGTACGTTGAATATCAATATGATAGAAAAATATTTGATCAATATCATTTAATAAATGATGAATACGTTCTAATCGAGTTGATTTTGGTTTAAGAAATAATGAAATTAAAAAACAATGTTCATTAATATTAAATGCCAATTGAAGTTGTTTTGAATAACGTAAATGTTCAAAAAAAAATGAATAAAGAAAAGAATCAATTTGTGTTAAACGCCAAACATCTTTGAAACATTTCATTAATAAATTATTTATTTCGGTTATCAAACATTTTGAAATTAATTTCGGAAATATATCTGATATTAAAATATTTGCAAAAATATTACGTGCCATTGGTAATGATCGAGATAATAATACATTATCATAGGGAAAATTACCATTCACTGAATAATATCTAAACAATTAAATACATATTATTTTTTTCAGTTGATAGTAAATTGTTAGAAGTTCATCAGACCTAAAGCTCATCGAATAGGTCCCGCTTTCGTCGAATTCGAGTTCGAAAATTTTGCATTCGATAGTCTCTAGTCATCTGAGAAATGTATAGGTTGTGCTAGTCACTGAATACAAAAAACTGGAAAAGAGCACCTCATATCTTCGAAGCAAATTTTCAATGTTGATTAGAAAGTTTCACTGAGAACATCAAGAAGTATTACTCGACCGGATCTCAATCTAAAAGTTTCGATTTCGGTAGAGGTTCTAAACAGATTCAAGTTCAATATTTACACCAAATAGGCAAAAGAACTGTTCCAACAGTCCAGTTCTTGGAACTAGTCTGTCCAAAAAAACTTGGTTCTGTTTTGACAATAGCGTTTCAGTAATAGAACAAACGTATTTTGATACCCGACGGTGGTATTCTCAAAATAGAACGGAATTCTGTATTGTCGATAATCTCCTGCTTTAAAACGTAGAACAAATATGATTTAGACAATTCAGTTTCGAAGTAGAATTGAACTTCGATAAATGATATCTAAGAGATTAGTTTTGTATTCTAATTGTTTTTTTCACTTACCGTTTAATAATCTTGCTAGCAAATTCTTGTATTTTCTTCTGTTTTTCTTTATTTTGATCATGTTCTGCTTGAACTAACAATAAAAATCCATATGCAAGTATAGTTTCTACTGTAGTTGGTGTTTTTTGTAAATGATTAAAAGCAATATCCATAATTTCCTCAATTGTATTAAAATTATCTGGCAAATATTCTAAATGGAATTGATCATTATATTGAGATAAATTTCGTAGAAAATATTCAATAACACTCAATTGTTCATTGATAAATCGTTTTTTAATCCATTGAAGAACATTATTTACACTATTTTGATCTGTCGAAACAGCACATTGAAGAAACAATGAATACATTCGTTTTCTTGTATTAGCATCTGAACCATATTGTTGAAAAAGAGATAAAAATTGATTGAAAATTTCTGAATTCATAAATTCATAACGAAGCAAAGATGCACGTTGTTCAGGACTAATTAATTCAGATTGATCCAATTGTTCAACTAAATATCGAGTTAATGGATTTCTTAATTCTGGATAATCATTTAACATATACAAATCAGTTTCTGTAGCATTTCTTAACAATTTTCTTAGAAACTCTTCTTTACCAATACGTTTTTCAACGACAATATCAAAAAACCATCTGCGTTGTTGACGAAGAGCCGACATTTTATGTGATATTACATCATTGCCTAACATATAGGAAACGAGATGGTTTGTATCATTCAGAGACCAATTACATGTATCATATAATATAAAAAAGAGACGAATAGAATTCTCTATTGAAAATGAACGAGGAAATAGAAAAGTAGAAAGTTCTATGCCTGAAGAATCCCATGATGTTTCGTATTTAATTATACCTAAAAAAGATGAAAAAAAAACAAATCTGAAGACGTCAAGTTAATTTTATTTAATAAAAACCTGGTTGATGAGAAGCAACTAATGTTATTAATTGAATCATTTCATCTGGAGCTTTATCAAACATTCTTTTTACTTCGGATACAATATATGCTGGTAAAAGTCTTTTATGTTTTTCTAATCGATGAACATGTTCAATTGCAAAATGACACATTGCTTTAGGTTCTTTTCTTGCTAATAATTCAAATAATTCTTTATTATCTCGATAATATTTTAATAGTATATCATTATTTGTATATTTATCTATTAAATCACCTTTAATTAAATGAATAACAATAAGTGGTTGATAACGAATTAATTTCGAATGAAATGAAGATGAAAAATGAATTTGACTATAACGTGTCAATGACCATTGTGAAAGAAGTTTCATTATTTGATTTGATGAACAGAATGGTAATGTATGAGCATCAATATTAAATTCATCATGATGATATAATTTAGTCAAATGACAAGCAAGATCATAGAAAAATGATGAAGATATTTTTAAACAATGAATATTATGAAGATATTTAAGAATTTGATGTTTTATACTAAAAAAATATATTCAAACATCTCTTTTCTTTTTTTTTAAATGATTTCAAAAAAAAAAATGAACATACAATCGAGGAATAGTTGAATCTGTAATTGTTTCAACTACAAATTGATGAACTTGTTTTTCATCATGTTGAAGTCGAAGCCATGCTTTTCCAGCATCAGCACGTTGACGAATTGGTAATGAATTATTTTTAAAGATTTCGAAAAGATTTGTTTGATTTTTTGTTGATTTCGATAGAAATATTAACATTTGTAAATCATTATAAGATTTAATAGATAAACTTTTTAAATATATTTCGATTTCTCTTTTGTCAACTAAAGATAATATATAGTTGAGACGATCAGTTGATGATCCTTCATATTTTAATAATTCATATTTTTCAATCAATGACATTTTGAATTACAAAAGAAAAATTCAATAATGATCTACAATAAAAGCATTTTGTATAAATAAGTACTCGATTGCTGTTAAATGAATCTATCAAATAACTATATCTATTTATCATTTGAAAACATATAATAACTCAAGGTAATATTTTCATCTTCACAATCTACCATGTATTAAAGGGGAAGTATAGTAAAAAAACAAAAAAAAAGGAAAGTCTGTGTCAATTATCATGAAATATAAATTCTTATAAACCTTATCATTCAAGGTTGATCAATAGAACACTATTGACACAAGATAGACACATATAAAAAATAATCTTATAAGTCAAAATATCCCACCAATACTCGAAAAGGTTTTTTTTTTCTTCTAAGAACAATCATATGTTTCGAACTTAATTTAATTGTTATAATAATTATTTTTTATTGAGACAAAAAAAGAAACCATCAATGCTGATTATATGTGAGTGACAGATTTAACGAAAGTCACAAGACAGTATGATACATAGTCATTATTATTTTTGTCCAATGATATATTCAACTAACACTACATACCTGTTCAAAAAATAAATAGTGACTGTTTTATTTTTTGTTGACTGAATAAAAATTTACAAAAAATCGATTCGAATTTGATGAAGACAGTGATCCAACTGAAATTCAAAATGACATCAAATTTCTAATTGATTGTAATTGCAATCTAGTTATTGAATTGCATATTTCAAAAAAAATAGTTTTTTGTACAATTTACAAGATAATAATTTTCTTTAAATGTAAACATTTTCGAAATGATAAAATTTCAGACGGTACATATCAATTATTAAAATTGTTATCATTTTCATTTATTTCTGCATTTAACATCTTTTTTAAATTATTTCAATTTTCTCAACAATATACGATAAATTTATAACAATCAGAGTTTGTGAGTTCCACATTTTAGTCTCTTATGAGGCTCCACTGACAAGTTCTCATATTTTGCTCAAATTTGAGTCCATCGCCATATTCAATCAACCTAATGTTGTCGATATTTTTCTATTTAGAAAATGTTCTGTCCAGTTCATTGAGACCTCTGATATCGAAATAAAATATTGATAACATATTCAAGTAGTATTTGACTTGAAAAATTTTTCTATATTGAATTTACATGATCATGGTCTATAGAACAATAAAACACCTATGTAAACATTTGTTTATCATCATTCTCTTCGTGCCACAAATTTTTAAATTTCTCAGAAAAACTCATATTGTTAAACACATGAAATAGGAACATATGGTAATAAATGTTATTTCAAGCTTTCTTATTTTCAATTGTCTATATTTTTTTATGTATTCAGTATTTCACTATTTAAACGATAAGAAGAACATAAAATTTTAGATATTTAAGTTAATATTTCATCTAGCATAGAGACCAAGGCGCAATATTCCTCTCCGAAGTGTATGATTATTGTCCTCCATACACAACGTGTTTGTACTTCTAAAAATAGGTATTCGTCTTCCTAAGCTTTTGAATCATCTCTTCAGAAAAAAAAATCTAGATGCGACACTGACTTACCCCCCCCCCCCCCCCCCGAAAACATGAGCGAAGTGAAAATTGATTCATGAAAAAGTTTTTTTTTATATTTTTTATGATCAACAATCATTTGAATATATCATAACATATCTCTAACAATATGCCTATTTTTTTGTAATAAAAATCGGAAAAAAGACAAAAGGTTTGAAGGATAAAAACGTGATAGGTATGATTCGGATATTGTTTATGTGTTTTTTTCTTTTCGCATCTCATTATTCAGAATAATTCATGCAAAGCAAAATAAAAAAGTGAATCACACAAAAAAATGTTTGATTCTAAAAGAACAATCATAAATTAGTGTTTCGATGTTCGATGTTTTGATTGATATTAATATATTAAATATTTTTTTAAATCAACATTGGTCTTGGATAACTTCACAGTAATATTATATACTCATTAACAATCACGTAGAAAATGTTTTTTTTTAACGAACAACAAACTAAATGATGATAAACACTTCTAATAATTACGTTTCTTATCAAAATCAAATAAATTGACATATAAATCGTTTTCTTTCTTTCGTTTAGAAGCTTGAATAGATGCAAAAAAATGTCATAAGTTAATGAAAGCAAAAAAGAAAAAAATACAAGGAAATCAGTAGAGCAGAGAGAACGAAATAATCTTATATTTGTCTTTTGGCTCATTGATACTGTTCGTTAAAATACTCGTTATAGGTTTTATATATATAAATCACTTGTACATGCATCTTTTTCTTTATATAATATTTTGATTTTTAATTTCATATATTGTATTATTTATTGAAGTATTACTGTTTGTATAAACTTACAAGAAGCATTTACAAACATATTGTATTTAATATATTTACATACAGAATACAATGGCGTTGACATTATTTTTATTTAAAGTTTCTAATCTGGAAGGTTCCAATTCTAAAGTAGAAGCTACTGGTGAAAATGATGATCAATCAATATCTGATATGCCATCAACACAATTTATTAGTGATGAAAACGTGACATTACTGAGTGCTAAAGTCATATTTCGAGGTATTTACTAATCATATATTAACAAACAAAAAGAGTAGAGAATAAATCAATATTAAATAGAATAATAAACGAAAACTAAAAATACAGTTTTTTTTATTTCCAGTTGGAAAAATGATTTATTTACATAGGCAGTCTGATAGCACTACATTACATAGCAACCGTTTCCCATAAAAAATACTGATCTTGTTCCACCCATATCCATTCACTACATTGATTAAATAACATCAAACATAATGCCTTATTGATTTTCAAATTATTCGTTTTGATTTTGTCTTTCTTTTCAAATCCTGATTATTGATTTCATGATATGAATATATTTTTGCTAATTTATCCATCGGTATAATGTACGATATATCAGCGGTTTTCTTATTGAAAGTGTTAAATCATGATGATTTTATAGAAATGGGTGAATATTTTTGAAGTCTATTAAAACTGGTAGAATTAAGTCGCTTTCAATACATTGTGATTATGTTAACGCATCTAAGCCGACTGTATTAGTTGTCGAGTGTAAATCGACTCCCGGTAGTATAAGTACCATGATATACTGACAGAAGTGCGAACAAGAGTACGAAATGGAAATATTGCTTTTTAATAATGAATTGAATGTCGCATAAGTTTTGCTTTTTTGTTTGTCCTTGATTTAATACGCGTTGAGTCATTCACTATCGATTTCCATCTATTATGTTCGCCTCGAGATATACACTTCATATGTTTTGTATGAAAAGGACGAATAATTGATGTATAATTACTTAATCTATTACGTTGATCTTTTATCGTATTGCTTATTTGTAAGAAAACACGACGCAATCTTTCATGTATATATTTCATATTTACAAAGCCAAATTTTATTGACCTTGTTAAATTAAATTTAAATACTTTTAAATAAATCGAATATATATATGTAAATGAATGAAAATAAATTCTCTAGAAAAATCAATAAAAATAAAACATAATAATCATAGTTACGAAAACAATATAAGAAAACTAAAATATGATATTTCAATATGAATAATTATAGTTTATTGCTCGAAATTAATTTTGAATGATTACCATTGAATCTCAATTTTCTCTCAATAAGGTATTAATCTATGGTCCAATAATGTACGCATACGTGATGGTACAGCAAATTTTATTGCACGTGGAAATAAACCAAAGAAGTTTAATTTCAATTTAGCAACTATGTTAGTACCAGAGGATCAATTACGCATCGAATTTTATACGATCAATGCAAAGAAAAAACGGAAAAAATTGATTGCAATTTTTGAAATAATGCTCGAAGGTTTAATCGATTCAAAATATATTGATTTACCTGAAGAAAATTTATCTGA
This sequence comes from Rotaria sp. Silwood1, assembly GCA_905250075.1. Classification (NCBI taxonomy): domain Eukaryota; kingdom Metazoa; phylum Rotifera; class Eurotatoria; order Philodinida; family Philodinidae; genus Rotaria; species Rotaria sp. Silwood1. The sequence goes on from CAJNOP010000030.1 coordinate 458,818, forward strand.
TCCAAATAATTACTTATTACCAGCAACCGTACAACTTAAACTATATTATACACCACCAGATATTGATAAACAACTTGCTGCATTGGGTTATGGCGACACAGTTGAGTTGGTCGATTGGAGAAGTATGTTTGATGATGAAGGACGACATGGTGGTCATCGATATAGACATGTTCATTCAAAACATGATAGTCGAATGTAACTATTTAGATTAATATTAATCAATCCATTGTTTTCTTTGTTTCTATTATAGAAAAAAACTTCGTACAAAATTAGCCGGTCGTACAGATGATGCTGATACGGATTCACATAGTGATACTGATTTTGAAGAAGATCAACATTCTCAAAAATTTTCTGGACCTACTGATCCAAATGAAAAGATAAGAACGGAACATAATAATTTAGAATTATTAGAAAAAAGGTAAAAAAAAAAAAAAGAGAATTTTATTTTAATAATAAAAAACTTTTTGGTATGATTTTAATTGAATATTAGTTTGGGTCGATATGTTGGTGACGTATATGAAATGACCGAATGGCAAGTTATGGTACATGTTATACAAGGACGAGATTTTCCTGGACTTAATATCAATCCATATGTTAGCGTTCAAATTGATGATCAAAAACGATATACAAGTATACAAAAGTCTTGTAATTCACCATATTTTGGTGAAGTAAGATATTCAAAACAAAAAAAAAAAATCAATATTAAATTTTTTTTATTTTGTAGTTCTTCACATTTGATTTTATACTACCAGCTACAAAATTTATGGAAAAAGTTATATTTATCAAAGTAAGTTTTTTCATTTCATGATAATTAATTTATTGTAGCTACTGTTTAAGTAGTCAGTAAAATAGATGAAATTACCCATAGAACATACTAAACGGTCAGTACTAATATTATTAGTAATTTACGGTAAAATGATCAGTTTATTAAATACAAGTAGCAGTTCAAAAAATAAATTACAAAGCTTATCAATTGAAAATAAGTTTAAATAAATCGAAGAATAAATAAGAAAAAAAATTTAAGAATACTTGATAAAAATTAAAATTGAATTGTTATATTCAGTAAAATAGATTTAGCCTGTGTTGATTCTAGGAATTTATAATATTTCAAACAAATCGTCATATATAGAATGTGTTTGCATATATAATTCTTAAAAAAATACTAGATAATTTCATTTCGATGTTTTCTAATGTGAATCATTGTTCGTTTGTTTTTCATATGTTTATTTGAATCATCTTTATTTTTGTGCACAATTATTTGAAATACAAATGATATCTTTTATTTATGTAACTCATTTTTGTGATGAAGTTCATAATTATAGAGTTGTGTAGCAAATATTCTTGCATTAACTAAGGATGAATCTCGTTCGGTTGACCAATTCTTGATGATATTTAAAAAAATTATTAAAATTTTGTCGAAACATTCCTGTATTCTTTAACTGTTTTATTAGTTTCCTCTAGGGCATTTTGCACTTATGTATTAAGAAACTTGTACCACTCATATGGTTACAGATACATCAAATTTTAAAAAAAAACAATCTATGTTATTTTTGTTTGAAAAACACGAAATATTTATACATGATGATAGATAAAGACTACAAATCAGAAAAGAAATTGAGGCAATTCTTGCCCTTTGTTTTAGATAATGAACAATACGAGGGCTGAAAACAATAATCTTTCTTAGTCACAAAGTATGTAGATTAATAATAGATCACAACAAAAGAGGGCATATGTTGAATAGCTGAAGAGAAAGGACAAGAAGTACAAAAGTGATTCACTCTCTATAACCTTTTAAATTTTTTTTAATATATTGACCTTTTAAGAAAGTCAGCTGTTAATAAATTATATTTAGAAACTTAATTAATTAATAGCTGACTGTTTAAGGAATTTACTGATCAATATTTAAGTTGACTATTTTTTATTATTATTTCATTTATTTTACCAATCATAAATCATGTTTCCATTTATTATTATTATTATTATTATTATTTGTTAAGGTTCATGATGCTGTTAAAATAATTAGTACATTTACAGATACAAAACCAATAGGAATATTTCGATTAGATGTATCAACAGTCTATAATGAAAAAGAACATGCATTTGAACGAAAATGGGCTCAATTAATTAATCCAGAAAATATTGGAGCGTCTTGTGGTCATTTACTTCTTTCAATATCTGTTACACAACGTGGTGTTCCAACAAAAGTAAATAGAATTTTATTTGATCATACAATTTTATTTATTTTATTTTGTTTTATTCTTTTTAAAGAATGTTGTTAGCGAAGGAGTACATGATGATGATGAATTTAAACCATCGTAAGTAGAAAGAATCCTAGTAGATTAACTAATCTATTCAGAATTGAGAGACTAAATATATCATGATGAAGAGTAAGTTGAGACGCATCGAGTGGTATATTGTAAATCTTATTTTCATAAGAATTTGAAAGAACTAGAATCAATTTACAAATAGATAATTATATATCCAAAGTATCATCACTTATTGATTATTGTAATCTTTGGTATCAGTCAAAAGTGTTTAGAAAGATTTTCATAGTTTACAAGTTCATATACTTATTATTTTCGATCATCCTATATTTGATCAGTAGAAATGCGATATTTCAATGATTTACAAGTTTTTTTCACTTACTTATGATGAGTCTCAGCATCTTCAATAGTGTTAATCATAGAAAATATGATTAGATGGCAAACTTTCTCAAAAATTATCTATGATTTAGCACTACAAAACATACTATTTAGGAGTTCTTTAAAATGAATGCGTGATGCTCATCAAAGAGTTTTTCATTGAGAAATTTTAACAGATTTTTATATCAACTTTTTTGTTCTAATACTGTAATTAGATATTTTAACTATCAAAAATCAATTCTGTTGCGAAATAAAGATGATATTCGGAATTAGAATAACAAACTACATCGAATAATTTATATTTTAACGAAATATATTTTCGTCAAAATTCGATCCGTCGAGGACTGTAAGGAGAAATTCAGAAAAAAAGATAACTGAGAGGGAGCACTGGTCGAGTTTCAGAGATGGGACCGGTTCGGTTTTTAACCGAACCGAACCGACTGACCGTAACCGAAATCGGTTCGGTTGGAGATTTTTAGAGAATTCGGTCGGTTACGTTCGGTTCGGTTAGAGACTTTTTCGGTTACGGTCGGTTCGGTTAGAAATTTTAAAAAATTCGGTCGGTTATGTTCGGTTCGGTTAGAAAGAATCAACATAATCGTTTCATTTGAGTTCAATGGACTTTTTCAGTGAAACATACGAAGAAAAAAGAATATAATCGTACAACAACTAGCTGTTGCTCGCAACGCGGATTATCTCACATATTTTTAAAATTTGCCCTGAGAGGTAAGGAAGTTATAATACAGTAAGAATATCCAATAAATAATCTTTATTCTTTGCTTTCTCTAAGTGTTCATTATTTTTAGTTGCTATTATTTGATTTGTTGTTGCTAATTTATAAAGCACTAATACCCTAACTAAAATAAGCTAAACTTCGCTTTCTCTAAACTCGGTTCGATTACGAAATTTTTGAAATTCGGTCGGTTACGGTCGGTTCGGTTAGAAATTTTTAAATATTCGGTCGGTTACATTCGGTTCGGTTAGAGATTTTTTCGGTTACGGTCGGTTCGGTTAGAGATTTTTTCGGTTACGGTCGGTTCGGTTAGAAATTTTAAAAAATTCGGTCGGTTACGTTCGGTTCGGTTAGAGACTTTTTCGGTTACGGTCGGTTCGGTTTGGCAAAAATGCCAACCGATCCCACCTCTGTCGAGTTTCACTAGAAAAATGTTTAGTCAAAGTATAAGCTCTTCAATGCAGTTTGTTATACTAATTTCAAACATAATGTTTATTTTGAAATAGGATCGACTTTCAATAGTCAAAAAATATGAAAATACAGTATTAAGAAAAAAAGTTGATATAAAAATCGGTTAAGACTTCTTAATGCAAGACTATTTATGGTCGATACTACAGAGACTAACCATAAATGAAAAATGAGGCTAAATCATTGAAAAATCACATTTCTACTTATCCAAGATAGGATGATCGAATATGTTTAGTTGATGAATTTGTAGCTCATGAAATGATATCAAGAATCACAATGATGATTAACTGATGATGTTTTGGATACATAGTTGTCTATTAGTAAATTGATTCTAGTTCGTTTAAGATCTTAGGAAAATAATACTTTGAATATATCATTTGATATGCCTCAATTTCCTCTACCGCATGTTATATTTGATTTCGGAAATCTGAGTAAATCACCTAATCCGATCGAGGCTCTTCTCTCTTTTATCTTTATTTTTTTTGTTTTAATAAATTTTCTTTAGAAAAACTTTAATTCCTGCAGCTATGCCTCGACGTTTATTTCCTGTACAATTAAAAATAATTCTTTTTACTGCAACTGAATTACCTGAAATGATGACTGATTTTTTAGCATCGGTTTCAAAAAAAATTCTTCAATCAGATACATGGGAACCAGTTGATCCTTACGTTGAAGTTACATATGATACAATGAAGGCTACAACAGAAGCTCGTAATGGTACAACACCTGTTTGGGGTGAAGCACTTTATTTAGTTGGCCGTTTTCCACCACTTGTACGAACAATTAAAATAACTCTTAAAGATCGTGCAGCTGTTCAAAAAGATCGTATTATTTCATCATTTTTTATTGATCTTTTTCTCATAAGTGAAAGTAATCCATCAGCTGGTTTTCTACCAACATTAGGTCCAACATGGATGTTTTTATATGGAAGTCCAAGAGAATATAAAATAAGTACAGAACAAGATGGTCTTAGTGAAGGAATGGGTGAAGCAGTTTCTTATAAAGGACGAATACTTATGGCTATTGAATGTCATCCAATTACTGCAGAAAATACACCAAATATGAATATACAAAAAGAAACTGGTATACAATTTCCTGAAGCAGTAAATATTTTTTTTTTTATTTTTTTAAATTTAAATAATATCAATAAATATATATATATATTTTTGTTTTTTTCATAGTATATATTTCCAATGAAACGTACATTTCTTTTATTTGGTTGTATTTATGATGTCAGTATGATTGATAAATCATTTGGTAGTGCAACAATTTGTTTTGAATTAAGTATTGGTCCAAGTGGATATTTAAATCCACAAGAATTAGTAAATGCAAATCATAATCCTGTTTCATCATTAACACGAGCTTATCCACGTATTTCAATTGATAATAATAAAGATTATTTTCGTTTACCAATTGATTTACAAAAACCAATATTATTTACAAAATATATATTTCATGATTATATCTATCGTATGACATTATCAAATCGTCTAAAACATATATCAAAATATTTAGTATTGATTTTTCCAAAAACAAAAATTTTATTATTTTAATTTATTTTTTTGTTCTTATTTTTAGTATGAAAAAATTCGTGAATTTGAATTGAAAATTAATTCAAAGGCGTCAAATGAAATTCTGATAGAAGAATATCGAAAAATTGAAAATTATGTTCATACATTACCTTGTGGATGTGCTGAACATATGAAGAATAGTGAAAATTTAGGTACTATACCTGTTGTTCATCCAAATTTATACGAATTATTAAATTCGACTTCACCAACTATTAAAATGAATCAATTAGATATTAAACGATATAAAAAAATTCTTCATAATATTGAATCAATTAAAACATGGATTTCAAAAGAAGTTGATTTTGATGAATCAAAACGATATGAAATTGTTAAGGATTTAAATAATATAGCTCGTGCATTTCAACAAATGGCTACTGATGTAAATATAATTTACATAAAAGAAAAAGACAAAGAAAGATTAATATTATTTTTTTTGTTTATTTGAAAGGCACAACCATCTTTACCTGATATATTTTTATGGATGATATGTGATTCAAAACGAGTAGCTTATGCACGTTTTCAACCTGAAGATCTTCTTTTTAATTTTTGTCACGGTGAAAAAGGTTTATATAATGGTCATGTACAAACTATTTTTCTCAAAGTTTGTTATCATTTGCATTTCTTTGTTCTGATAGAAAACAACAAAAAAAAAAAAGAATAATATAATTATAATTTATTTTCAGACACCACGTTCAACAGATAAACCATTAAATAAATCAACAAATGCAAAAGTACAAATCTATCTTTGGCTTGGTATTGAAGAACATGAACCGGTAATATTTAAACAATTACCTGCTGGCTTTGATATGCCATCATTACCGTTGAATCCTCAATTGAAATCTATACGATATAATGGTGAGAAATGAAAAAAACCTTGAGAAATAAATACAGTAAAACTTGCCTTAGTGAATACTTCGCAGTTTGACTAATCAGGAAAGCCTCTGTAGTTATCTCCTTCCAATTTCAAAGATTTTTTTACCTATAGGTACAACATAGTATTCTAATAGAACATCTAAAAGCATTTGAGCTTCGATTAAGATATTGAATTTTTAATTTCTATTTTCTAGAAGCTTCTATAATTTTTCAGGTTTTTGGAACATTTAAATTTTATTCTAAAACTTCGAATATATAGAAAACTCAAATTTTGAATTTTTCCATAGAATCTAATCCAGTTGATTTGTCTATATTTTCAAAGTTGCAGATCAAAATTTGAGAAAAAACAAAACGAGTTTTCTAAACACTGGAGACTTCTAGAAAATAGGCATATTAAAAATTCGTTAGCATTATCAAATATCAATAGGAACTGAAATTCGTTTTTGGATTTTATTAGAACACTATGGAATATTTATAAACAAAAAAAAATCATTGGAAATTGGAAGCAGACATCTGACATGACAGTTTCCTCATCAGTGATTTTCGCTAGAAGTAAACCTTTTTATAGTAAATACTTTTCAAAAAACTTCAATAATATCCAAAATAGGGATATTTTACTACATTGTAATAATTGTTAATTTTCTGATAACAGAATACATGAAAAGATGAGTAACGATGAGCAATATCTAATTTTTTGATTCACTAACACTTTTCAGATATCTAGAAAATACGTCTATTCTTTGTACAAAAAAAATTGCTTTTAGAAAAGATCTAACCTTCTTATAGTACATATACCTTCCGGGCTTTTCAAAAGTGTCCACTTTAGAGAGGTTATACTTTATGGTTTTTTTATTTCTAGCACGAACTTTTTATGAATTACGATGTCATTGTTATAAAGCAAGAACGTTAATTGCTGCGGATGAAACAGGTTTGTCTGATCCTTATTTAAGTATTACGGTTGGTAATGAAACACAAATAACTCCAGTAAATTATCTTGTATTCGTACTTTGTTTTTGTTAATTTCTCTCTTTTTTCTTGTGCATAGATTCTTAAAGAATCATTATGTCCACAATGGAATATAACATTAACTTTTCGAAATTTGGTACATGTTGGAACTCGAGAAACAGCTGAAGAAATTATTGGAAACGTTGTTGTCGAATGTTATGACTATGATGATGTGAGTAGACAGTTGAAAAGTGAAAAAAAAAGCATGTCGTCAATAGCACGATAATATCAATGTGGGAGTCAAAATAGATCAAGTGATAATTGTTAAAATTTTCGATCAAAAAATTAATCGAATTCAAATAGTTGATAGTTATAACCTAAATTATAACCGTTTTAACTTTTTATCGTTATTCTCAGCTATCAACTTTTCAAAAAAAAACAATAGTTTTAACTCCTACACTGGATAATATGCTTGAAATGCTTTATTTTTTTTTGTCTTTTGAAATTGAATGTTTTATTTTTATTTATTGAATATTAACATTACAAGTTGAGAATTATTTTTTTAGTCAAATTCCACTGAAAGTTATAAACTTGCTAAATTTATTTTAGTATACATATGTGGATTCATATGCAATGTCGAATCGGTCTTAGGCAATATATAATTCGCCTGAACATGATTGATATAATCTGATTATGAATATGAACATTAATATTCATATCACAACTGATTATTTTTATTTTTGTCACGTTTCATCTAATTTTTAATATTAATGTTATTTGATGATTATTCTTCAATAACTTGAGCTTATGAAAATACTACTAGAAATTTTGACATAATGAAATGATTTTTTTTTTTTTTTTGAACTAGGATTATAGACTGTCGATGTCTAAACTGACACTATCGATCTTAAAGTTCACTTGGTACGAGCCAGTGAAAATCATATATACATTGATATTGATGTTCACAAAACTACTGAAGAAATCGATAGTAAAGTTCAAAGAATTATTGACTCACTGAGATTGTTTGACAGTGGAATATTGAGACATTGATTCTGTCAAAGTGTTTTTTTTTCTTTTAAGATGTTTTGTTTTAATCGGTTACGTAAAATATTGAAATACTTCCGTTTATAATGCAATCGAAAACAAAAAAATCTGAATAATCTGTAGGTATAAGCTACGATTGGAATTTTCTCGTCGAATTGTATCATTGATCAGTAAATTAACACTATAAAATTCCTATTATCAACTAGGGTTATCTTTAGATTCAGTTAGCATATTTGTAAACTACAATTGTTAATGAAAATTCACTTATAATTAGGAAAAAGAATTTCTTTTATTGTTTTCTTTATATAGATCATTGAAATGCTTAAACAAAATATATAAAGATCTTTGAACATTACCATTTGTATCATATTTTTTTCTAAAAATCTTAAGGTTTTATGTCTCTTCTGTAATATTCTTCTTTCTTTTCGACTTGATTTTACAGAAAAGAATCAATTTTTGAGTGAAGACAAAAGAATAAGATTCAAGGTTTCTAGTTCAAATAAATAGAGCTAGAAGTTAATATATGGATTGCAAATGAAAAATTCTTGAAATCATTTATGTGCAAAGTTATTGCATAGTTGCAATAATAACTGTTGAGAATCGTTGTATTCAAATGGTTTATTTTTATGCACATAACTCGGCTTAGAGCTTAATCGATACTTCTCGAGATCTGTAATACCCTACACACTAATTGGTAGAACCATCAGAGAGTGGCTGTCGGGATCTCGCTGATCTAGAGAAGTATCCAGTTCACCGCGGCTCATAAAAAAGCCGACCGTTCGAATAGTTTACTCGTAATTGTTACCAGTGATCTTAGACGACTGATCTTGACTCTTTTTTTGGGTTTTGCATTTTTTCGCTAATTAATCCTTTGAGTCCCAAATTATTTCTGTTTTATATACGTTTTTCAATGAATATTTGAGAACATTCCACACCCACATCCACACCCGAATGATTGTTCAGCAGTATAGTTTTTCATAGATTTTTTTTGTATTTCCAACTATTTCTAGCATAGATTTCCACACAGACATTTGACTATACCATGAAAAGTAGATCAAATAAACAGTTAATAAATAGTTTCGATATTTCAAGACCAGTTAATCACAGCAAAAATTAATATAAAATTTGTAGTTCTATGAAGTTTTCTGTTCACCACTAAATTCTTATAGTTTGCCAATAAAATTAACATTTTCAGTTTTGAAAGGATCGATTACCACTGAAAATAGTCAATTTTAATATGTCATATTATATTGTGTTGGATAGTGGCATACTTTCTCTTTCTCTTTTGGTGAAGTTTTTTAACTAATGACTAATTTTTCAGTGTCATTTTTAATTAATAATTACACTCGAAAACTAAGCAAAAGCAGCTAATGGGATTGATACAGATGATTTGAGAACGTTCATAATAACACGAAGATGTGGTTTTCATTGAAATCTAACATTTTTCTAAGAGATAAGAAAATATTAATACACTGAGGTATCAAAAAAAAATTAAGCAGAGAAACCATGGTTAATCGAACGATTAACCGCGGTGTTTCGATGATTTATGAGCGATTTGAACGACATGAATTTTCTATTAATGATTTTTAGAGTGGTGATGGTCCAGATTTAATTGGACGTTTTTCCACAACAGCTAAACTTGATTTATTTGGTCAAGATGATGCGAGATCACAGTCTTTATTTAAATGGTATGAATTTAAACTTGGTGAAAAACAAGCCGGAGAACTTCTAGCTGTATTTGAACTTGTTGAACTCAATCCGGTAAATATCCTTAAAAGAATCTTTATTTCACAACAAAGATTTCGAATTATTTTTTTTTCATTGACAATAGGAAACACGAGAAGCTGAAATTGCATTTGAACTTCTAGAAATTCCAGTAACAGCAGAGAATTATCCACCAACAGATTATATTACTAATATTATGAAAAATAAAATTTATCAAATTCCATTATTACTAATACCTGATTATAAAACTTATCAAATTGAAGTAATTCAAATATTTAACTTTTAATTGAATAAAAAAAAAACAACACTTATAATTTTTAATAGATTATGTTTTGGGGTCTACGTGAATGTCGTACGATTAATCTTCAACCAATTCAACAAGCTGAAGTAACCATTGAATGTTCTGGTGCACGTGTAACAAGATCAATAAAAAATGTACAAAAATATCCAAATTTTGAAGTATCATCTACTGAAGCAGACAAATATACACTTATTGTTGTATGAAAACAAAAAAAAAATACTTTAACTAATGTTATTTGTGAAAAATATGATTTTCTTTCTTTTTTTTGTTTTATAGAATTTACCAAATGATAATAATTTTTGGCCACATTTAAGTATACTTTGTGTACAAAATCGTCTTTTTGGAATGAAAGAAGTCATTGGCAATCTAGTTGTAACTAATTTACAAAAATATCTTGAAAAACCTGTTCAACCTTTAACAACAACTGGTCAAGCTGTTGCTGATGCTGTAAATGAATTATCAAAAAGGATACCATACGATTTTAATCGTGTACGAAGATCAGTTATTGATGCATATGAAGGTATATTTTTATGTTTTGGAATTTATATCTCAATTATTGATTTCATTTTAGCTGCACTAGCGGAACAGGATGAGAGTTTACGAAAAACAAAATTAGATGAGTTTGAAAACAGTGTTGGTCGTAATGAAGATCGTAATGATAGTCTAGCACCTATTATCAGTGCTGACTCATCGGGACAAAAGAAAAAAGTAATTAAAAAAATATTTTCTTATTAATTATAATTGTTCATTTTTTTTTTTAACAAAAATATCAGGACGGTGATGGATCTGATGGAAAAACAGATAAAGAAAAAAATGGTTTAAATGAGTCTGATCCGACACTTGAATCATCTATTGATAAGAAACATGGAGATGAACCTTTAACAACGTTAGAAAAAATCAGAAGAAATGAAATGGAAAAAACAGCTGGATGGTGGCATAAATATTATGCATCAAAAGCCAAACTAGTATGGAATTATTTATTTGTTTTTGATTTTTCTTATTATATTTTAATAGAAATTGATAAATCGATCTGCTATAGATATGAATGAAGGTTTAAAAGATAGTTATGATGCTTATGCCGAATTTTTTGACGATGAAACAGGTTTTTTTTTTGAAAGTTCTTTTTTATTTTGGTATTTGATTAATCTCGATTGATTAATTTCTTTTAGCACTTGTTGCCAGAAAACGTTTGAGTTTATGGAATAGAGCTAAAAAAATATTTCTACGTGTTGGAAAAGCTCAAAAAAAATTACGACATTTAGCAGCTGATAAAATGGACCCGTTCGAAGACTCTGAAAAAGTAAAATTGAAATTTTTTTTTTTTTTTGTTTTTTTACAAACAATATTTCAATGATTTAATATCTTAGTCGAAATCAGCTGTTGATGAAAGTTTAGACCTTATTGAAATTGATCGTCTTAAAGAATTAACATTAATACAAACATTTGATGTAAGAAAAATATAAATTATATATATTGTTTATGATTTTTTTTTCTTTTCTTCGTTTTCGATTAGATAATTGAAACAGAATTAGAAAATGTTCATGATTATGAAGGTTTTAATGATTGTCTTGATTCATTTCCTTTGTAAGAATTTTTCCGAAATAGTTCATTTTTTTTTTAAAGATATTCATTTGTTTATTTAGATATAAAGGTAAAGGTTCCAGTCGATCAGATGAAATCGGTGATGAAAAACGTATCTATACAAAGTTTAAGGTTAGTATTGTATAATATTTATTCATCATAGAAATGTATCACAGCAATAGACGACATCGGATTGGTTGCATATCAGAACATGTTCTGATTTGTATCCGACAATGTTGGCTCAATGGGCTCTACCTACACATTTGTCAGAGAACGCATTTATCCTATTTTTTGTTTTAAATTCTCTGAAAATATCAAAATATGGTTCGATCGAGCCTGAAAATTTCAGATCTGATTGACTCTAAACTAAGACGAAATGTTCTTTCCATTGCGTTAAGATAAACTAAATTAGAGTTCTGCATCAAAGTTATACATCGGACAACTAGCATCTGATATCGTATTATGTTCGACTGTTAGTAAAAATTCATTGTTACAGAATACTTTTAAACCAACGAATCAATCTGAAAAGATAATTCTATAAATAAATCTTGTCGACAGATAATAATAATGAGCAGACTAAATAAATAAAAAATCAGAATGTATGCTCACAATGACAAATTGTTCATGTCTATAGATGAACAATCATCTTGTTTGACTGACTGATTGCATTCAATTCCATAAACAACAAGTATGAATAAACAGAAAACTATTGGAATTCCGGTAGTAATGATTAATAGAGGTCAACAAATTAAGTTCTAGTTCGAATTTGAGGAACTCTTGAAAAGATTCTCGAATCTGAACTGATCTGTTCGAACAACTTTTGTTTTATTTTCAAAAAAAAAAAAAACAAAAATTTCTTCTGTTACTGAAATGTCGTTCCCAAAATAGAACAAAATTTTTCAAATAACTCAATTCTAAGAATTAAACTATTGAAACACATCTTATAAATACGATCTAATTTATTCTAGCAGTTCCTTTGATAGGATCTGATCTATTACTACAATAATTTTTCTTATTTGATTTGGACTTTGAACTAAATATTGTTTACACTCAATATGTTTAATATATGTTACTAATAGAAATTATGAGATTTGCAGCAATATAAGTATGGAAAGAATATTTTCTTATAAAATTCTTACTGTAAATATTTTCTCTGTTATAAAATAAGTCAAAAATTATATTTTAACAAACTGTTAATGTTTTATCTCATTATTAATATATAAGTATTCGATATTGTTATTTGACATGAGAACTTACTTATGTTTTTTCTTAATTATCTATTTCTTGTTCAGGGTAAATTTCGTATTCGAGAAATTCCATCAACAACTTCTTCGCGAGGAATTCGAATGGATAGAGCAAGTTCTATGGGTCCACTGTCTTTTCATGGAGCTTTTGCAAATCCTGACATGAAAGCAGTTTTACAATCAAAAAATGATTCAGCTATACCAACAAATCAACTAATGCTTCAATTTGATTTTAATAAAAATCCCATAACACTAAAATGTCGATTATATATAATAAAAGCTTTATTATATCGTGGTTGGGATCAATCAGGCAAAGCAGATCCATTTATAAAAATTCTATTAAACAATGACACTATAATTGATGATCTTGAAGGAAAACTTCATAATACATTAGAACCTGTTTTTGGCAAGTGAGTATATAGCAAAAACAAAAAACAAAAAAACATAATTGTTTTTAACAATAGATCATATGAATTTGACGTTCAATTACCTCTTCAATCCTTAATACGTGTACAATTATGGGATTGGGATATGACAAGTTCTAATGATATGATTGCTGAAACAAAAATTGATATTGAAAATCGTTGGTTTTCATGTCATAGAGCAACATGTGGTTTACCAAAAAGATATGACAGGTCAATTAAATTATCTTAATATAATAAATAAACATTCGAGTTTTTCTTATATATTTAGTGCGGGTTATAATACTTGGCGTGATACAAAAAAACCAACAATAATTTTAACTGACTTATGTCGAACAATCGATTTGAATGTACCCGTTTATTCGGAAGATTTTCGCTCAGTAGCAATCGGTGATGAAAGTTTTGAATGTGATCCTTTATGTGTTGAATTTATAAGGAATGCAAAATCATCCGTTGATACATTGCATCGAAAAGCTCATCATGAATCACCTGAAGAATATATACGACAAAATACAGCATTAGTTGCTCTACATGAATGGGGAAGAAAAATTAATCCAGTAAAAAAGAAAAAAATTCTTTCGACTTGTTTTTTTTTTCATCTCTTTTATTATTCAATTTTATGTAGAAAGGTGCTTTGGTCGCTGAACATATTGAATGTCGATCACTTTTTAATCCAGAATTTCCTGAAACTGAACAAGGAAAATTAGAAATGTGGTTAGATTTTTTTCCAATGTCACGACCACCTTCAAGTGCTATGATTGATATAACACCACCTAAACCGACATTGTATCAATTACGTGTAACTGTCTGGAATACATGTGATGTAGAATTAAATGATGAAAATTTTCTTACGGGAGAGAAAACATCAGATATTTATGTTAAAGCATGGATTATAGGAGAAACTATTGATGCACAACAAACAGATATTCATTATCGGTTCGTTTTAATCATTAAAATTAACAAAATATTAAAAAAAAAAAAAAATTATTTTTGTTAATAGATCATTAACAGGCGAAGGAAATTTTAATTGGCGATTTGTATTCGATTTTAACTATTTAGATATAGAAGAAAAAGTTATTTTCGAAGCAAAAGATTCTGTATTTCAAGTTGGTAATACAACAAAAAAGATACCACCAAGATTAATTGTTCGTGTTTATGATGCAGATTTTTTTTCAGCTGATGATTTTCTTGGTTTGTTAATTCTTTATTTATGATTAAATCAATTAAAATTCTTCTAGGTGAATGTATTATTAGTCTAACACATGTACCATTCGGTGCTAAAACATCAAAAAAATGTAAAGCTGATATTTTACTTAATCCAAAACAAAAAGGAATTAATTTATTTGTTAGTAAACGTATTGCTGGTATGAAGATTTGATTTGTGTCTTTTTTTTTTAATGTTCAATTAAATTTTCTTCAATTCTAATTAAAATATTTAGGTTGGTGGCCAATGATTGCTCCATTGAAGGAGGGTGAAATTCGTGATAAAGCTTTATTAGGAGTAAGTCATCAATAAATAAATAAGAAAAGAAAAGAAAATAAGAATTTAACTTTTTCTTTTTTTTTTTAAGGGAAAACTTGAAGCTGAATTATCACTTGTTACTGCTGAAGAAGCAGAACAAAATCCAGTTGGTAAAGCACGTGAAGCACCACAGCCACTTGATGAACCAAAGTAAATGTTAATATTTGATTCTATAAAATATAGATTCTATTTATTTATAGTCGTCCAAAAACATCATTTCTTTGGTTTACATCACCATGGAAAACATTACGTTTTGTTATATGGCGTAATTTCAAATGGGCAATTATTCTTGGAATCGTTATTTTTATTTTGGTTATTTTTCTTTTAATTGCTCTTTGGACAGTACCCGGTGAAATAGTTAAACAAGTAGCAACAAAAATATTTAAAAATTAATCAATCAAATTTTAATAAAATATCATAACGATTTTTATTTTTAAGAACACTTTTGTATATATTCAATTTAATATAAATTTTGTCTTAAATATATTTCATATTTATTTATTTTTTAAATAAGTTACAGAGATAAGCTCTAAACATCCTCCATTCATTTGAATGTATTTTGATGTTAGAATGGACATTTCAAGAAATGAAATTAATATTAATCAAACTATTTCGATTGAATTCTTAACTATATTTGTTTCTTTACACTTATTTTCGAGTATCTTATCTTTTGTATCTTAAAAAATTTGATATTTCTTTGAATTTATAACATCTTATTTTCAGTACTTCTGTTCTTACATTCACTTTCAATTGTTAAAATCTACTCTCGGTATGAATATATTATTAGAACGTATGTTATCGCGATGTAAATCTTTCTTTCTTCTCACATATTGACTATACAGAGAACCATATTAACGTTTTCTTATCTTGAGTAATTCAATACTTTTTATTGTATAGGACTAAAAATAACTTCACAAAAACTATATTTATTAGACACTACAATAAATCAGTTCTTATTTCTCTATTATTTTGTAATATTGTTTAATACAGTTTTGAAAATTTAAAATAGAAAAAAAGCTAAACATTAGGAGAATATTTATAGAATCAACTCTTGAAACGAAGCGATTTTCTATCATGAGAAAAATCTCAAGATCAGAAGGATTCTGATCCAATCTTCATATATGATCTATCTGTTCTTTTCTACTTCTCTTTGTGGTGATGCCTTTATATTGTTAACAAAAATTATACTGTGTCATTCTTGTGACTGATATTAATTAATAGTAGTTTTACTTTCGAACTGATCGAAACATGTTTATGAAGATCAACTTTTTTCTAACAAAAATTTTTGTTATTTTTGCAAGTCAAACTTTCAAACATGTCTGAGATTTATTTTGACTTGCCATCAGGCTCTCTATCATATCTAGCTTTCATCATCAAACGATATTATATTTATCATTAATAACATAAAGTGAAAATATGGTGGTCAAATGGATACGTTCATTAATAGTGTTAGTACAACATCGGAAGACAGAAGAATTTTCGTTACTAAGTAAGTAGCTATCAAAGTGTAAAATGATAAATAAAGGTTTATACCCATTCATTAAAGAAAATAGTCGTATAAAGAACATATCTATGTAGTAGTGTGTAAGCGCCTAGAAATTGTATCACCAAAAAAAAAACCACTGAACTTCAAAAAATATATAAATCAATGATATTGACAGACGAACATCGTGATGATCTTGCTAAAGATTTGTATGAGACGAACAACACCGGTAAGCTTTCACATGACATTAAAAACTTTTGTTTGTTCGAGCATGATTTGTAAAAAGTATCGATTAATTTCTGTTGGGATAATATTTTTTTCAAAAAAAAACAAAATGCTAGACACTGTTTAAAAACTAATCGAAATATGTGATAAAATCAATAAAAATTACGCATTTTTACTGGATTTCTTTAATAAAAAGATAATTTGAAATATTTGTGAACAACAAAAATAAAATGAAAGCTTCAAGTTTTTCAATATTTCTTTGCAAAAAACGAAAGAAAATATTTCAATGTGAAGCATCTTTATCAAAAATATGAACATATTTTTCATATAATTGAATATAATATGTACACTTACACAATAACTCAATCAAAATTCATTGAGTCATTTCATAGAAGATTTGGAAAATGATTGTATTACATATTTTATTCATTCATATGAGTCAGTTCCTCAAAACTTCAATAATGTGCGACATTCATAAACAAATTGCATTTATAAAACAGAACGAAAAAATTTTTTATAAAGGTAGATGAGAATTTTTTCTTTTGGTGTTCGTCATTCACATTATTTGCCAGTAATAAATAACGTTCGTGCACCAGGTTTTCGCAGGCAAAACAAGTAAAAATGATTCGTTTTTTTTAATGCAGCATGTTAAATAACAGTCGATTTTTAATATTTTTAGTAAAAAAAAAAGTATTCGAACAACAATAATTGATGAACGATGGCTACAAATGTTGCAATATCGAACAATCATGCAAACCATGATGATTCCGTGTCTATTCCTCTTTTATGGCTGGATGCTGAGATAGACAGTAGCAGCAATCAGCAAGCAAAAAAACAGCTTGAGAAGGTTTTTGGTCGATGCCGGTATTTCGCCACCTTAGATGAGTGCACGCATTTTATTGAGAAATACGAAAACGGTTCAAAACTCGTGATTCTTGTTAGTGGTCGACTTGGTAAAGAACTAACTCAATCAATTCGCAATCCCTTAATGATTTCGTCGATTTATGTTTATTGTACAAATGTGGAAGCACATAAAAAATGGGCTCAAGGAAGGAATATAGTAAAATATTTTTCTTGTATTATTTCTATTTATAATGATATTGTTCATTTAGGTTAAAGATGTCTCTAATAATCTTGATTATTTGATAAATCAAATCGAATCGAATTACTAAAGAATATAGACATGTATAGATTTTGGTTGTTTGATCGAAGTCTTGGAAAATTATTTTATTAATTTTTATTTGCTTTCAATTGTTTTTTACAAATAAAATATTGAGATAGGAAGCAAATATGTGCGCAGTAAGTTTTTTTCGTACCTTGACTAACAAGAAAAGATCCTCCATCAATGTATTAATCGCTTTGGAACCGAAAATATATACATCCTGTACATTCTAATGGGTTATGAATGCTCCGAAAAGAGTTCAGATTCATAACTTACTGCTGTCGGTGTATTACATTTTTATGGTATTTGTCACTACAATCCCATGATCTCTCTCAAGAACAGCAGAAAAACTTATTTTCGCATTTGGACTTGAAACTTTGCATAAAAATGAGTCTTAACAAGAATAATTTATTACGAAAATAACATGTACTTTCGTTATCTTATGTCAAGATAAAGTGATGGTAAAGCACACGTGTTACCTTGCGTATATACATCTGTAGATTCGATGTTTTTATTATTAGACGGAAACAAATCAAGCGGTCTAATATTATCACGATTTACTATCCTCATTACGACTTGTTTCTATGCAAAGTTTCACGTTGATATTTGAAAACCAGTTTTTCTGCTGTTTCTAAGGAAATCATGGCATTGCGTTGAAAGATACCATAAAAATACATTATATCAACAGCAATAAGTTATAGGTTTGAAGTCTTTTTGGAATTTTCAAAATTCATTAGGACTCACATAATGTAAATGTTCCGACTCAAAAGCAATTAATCAGTTGAAGATCACCCTCGTAAAGTTTTTCTATCGTTTACCCTATCCTATCGTATAGGATAGAATAGAGTAGGATAAGTCTGTACATTTCTAGTATAAAGAAAATTAACTTTAATTGCACGAATAAACTTCTTTAAAAAATTATATATGAGACGATTTTAAAGTGCTTGCAATGAATGTTTAAGATTTCTATTGATTTTGATATGAACTAATGCAATTCATGAAATAGAAATGAGTAAATGTTTACAGTTATTGCAACTTTTACATACTACAACCCATAAAATATCTTATAATAATAACTCAAAAAAAAGCCTTTGAATGGATTAAACTGCATAAAGATGTCTTTACTTTTTCATTTTTAAAATAATAACATATGTTGATGGCTGTTTTTTCAAAAGAAATTTAATCCGTTCACATCTAAACTGGTTTGTATGTAGTGATGAACTAGCAATTACAGTTGAAGAAGGTCTTAACAAAAATTTATGATTATAAAGATTCAATGAGAATAGTATTGAAATTAGAATTAGAACAAGTAATTCATGATGAACAAGAAGAGCTAGACAGAAAAAATTTTCTTCAATGTAAAGAAAACTTTTCTAAGGTGGCAGCAATTTTATCTTTTTCTTTGTTATGCTTTATATATTTGCTGTTTATTGAAGAAATATTTTAGTCAATTGAAGAATTACATGAGATTTTAGAAAAAGAAACTTCGTAGAAAAACGCAACATCTTCTAATAAGTTTATATTTTATTCAGAAATCGACTCGTCGGAATACCAAATCAGTCCGACCCAACCCATTGAGACCTTTGAATCATAGTAACATGTTTTTCATCTACAGAATTTTTTTTT
>CAJNOP010000030.1:485042-531189 GCA_905250075.1 Rotaria sp. Silwood1
TTCAAGGACAAACTAGATTGATTATAATTTGAATATAATTTTGATGATTCAATATCAATGACGTCATTATCAGCGTTTGTCGATCTTGTAAGTAAAGGACTAATAGCATTTTGTTTTTCATCATGTGCACCCATTTTTGTTGTCATTTCAATGGTCAACAATGTTGTCTATTAACTATCACCTTGTCCCCATATAAACAGCTGATAAAAAAGAAGATGTAAGATAGCAACAAAGTTAATTTCGTTATCAATAGCTTTTGTAGAAAAATAAGACTTTGTTTTTCATGCATTCGATTATATTATTTTCTTAACTTTATTATTTGCTTGTTTAGTATTAAAATGGAATTTCAATTTCTTTGTCAATTTATGAAAGAATTATTTTACTCTTCATTGGATTTTATTGTTAAAGTAATGAATCTCTGATTGCTATTGAGATGAACGTTAAAAGACGAAATCTATAATATGATAGATTATTTTATAAGTCAGTGAGTAGAGAAAAGAACATGATCACTTTATTTTGATTATCCTAAAAAGTATATAGTAATCTTTTTGTCAATTTTATTTTATATATAACCTTATTTAATCTGTTCATAGACAGAATTGGAAATAAAATATAATTGAAGTTTTGACAAAATTTTTTTAATAATATTAAATATATATATATTTGGTTTATAACGTAAATTCGTTTTGTCTTCTTTCAAAGTTGTATCTAAGTTATTAAAAGATTTTTTTATTTTCTGATTTTATTATTTAAGACAACAAACATAAAACGTATGTTTAATTCTTTTTTCTATTGCTTATATTGTAGAACAAAAAGTTGTTTAATTACTTAATAATAGCTGTGATATTGCAGTATTTATAAAAAGAACTGTTAGCACAATTCTTGCGGGATGCAACACGGCATGCTACTTCTCTATGATTAGAAAATTCAAATGAGATGACTATGAGAAAAAGTATCATCGAAATTAAATTCAATGCTTCGAGGAAAATAAAACATAAGGAGTTGGTGTTAATATACAGAAGTGTATAGAAATAAAATGTATATTTTTGAGATTGGATTGACTGAATCCGGAAAATCATCCTTTCCGTGTTAACTATTTTTAAATCGTTCATTTAATGTTTTGAATATTAATATTAATGATTGGCACTACAAGATAGTTCTTTTCATATTCCTTTTTACTCCTAAAGTATATTTTGAATATAACACAAGCTAACTGACAATTGTGCGAATGCAAAAAACAAAAGAAGGAAACTAATCTACCCTCAAAAATATAGAATTTGTCTCTATAGATTTTTCATATGATCATGAATTTCCTGATCTAACCAAACGCGAGATTTTGAATTGTAATCCTTCATTTGAATGCGTAAAGATCAATTTCAGCTATGCATCATAGACATTTGATCATGAGGTTTGTAATAATATTTCTTTAGCTTGTATCGTTCCTTGGATAATAATGTACAAAAATTTGAATCTTTTAGAAATATGATTTTACCTTACTCTCACATTCCTTCATGATCCTTTTACTTAATACTTCAGGAATGCAATAATGAAGTAGTTCAAGTATTAGAACTAAATGTGATTGATATACGATCTGTGATGGTTTTCGGCTAACATCTATCACAGTTTGTGGGGAGAGAAGGACCCAAATCTTCACTCAATATACTTCAACACTCCTTGTGACTCTAACACGACTACCTTTATGACTATTATTTGTTGTCCTTCTGAAGTTCATGCAAACTTCAATTGGTAACATAAATATAATACATGAAATCTTTACTAGTTTATCATAAATGTGTGAAAGCTAGAGAAAACTAGTTTGAACTAACTAGCAACGACAAAATGCTTGAACATCATATTTTTTATAAATAATTTGATGAATAGACAATCTTAAAAAAACCAAGATTTGTAGAGCTCGTTGCATAGATCATTTTGATTAAAAAAACTATTCAGATTTGGTCAATAAATCATCATGCTAGGGTCAAAATACTCGAAAACGTCTACTACTGTTCAGCAGCAATCATAAATAGCCTAAGTTTTTGAGTATTTTGCTCCTTGTCTCATGATTTACTGAGTAAATTTGAATGTTTTTTTTTTTAATATCAAAATAATCAGATCAACGAGTTCTACAAAGTTTTGCAGACGAAAAAATCTTCTGAGAATTTTGTGTTTTTTTTCGATTGTCTACTCATGAAACCATTCATCAAAAATACGATTCACAAGCATTTTATCGCTGATAATCAGATATTCAACAAGAGTTCACGAGCATTTTCGGTTGGTCTATTCTCATAAATTATACTTGAGCCTAACTAGTAGATATTATCAGCAGAATCTACTAATTGTCATGAAAACATGTCCAAGAGATGAGAAGTTTTAAATAATACATTGTTGACTTGTAATAGCATGATGAAATAGGTTGAGATCCACATTAATGTCAAGTATTAATAATAGGATTTATTGATTCAGTTGAATAAATAATTAACATATGAAATAGAGTCAGTTTTATTTAAACAAATCAATGACATTGACTTTACCCCATTTTAATTAAAACGAAAGAAAAATGATACAAAAAATTTCCTTACAATAAATGTCAAACAAACAAATATTGTGAAAAAAAAGAAGAATTTAAAAAAAAAAAGAGAGATTATAGCAATTAAGCAATGTCTTATTGATTGATTGATGACAGAGTAAAACAAAATAAAAATCGTTTTTTGTTTCTTCGTAGAAATATACAAATAAAAAAAAAAAAAAAATTAGTTTTTTTATTTCCTTCTCATTTTGATGTTCCTGTAAGATTTGTTTTTATATATTCTTCAACAACATTTCTTAATGTTTCTGTTGGTTTATAATCCATAATTAAATCTTTAGCTAATGCTGATATGAATCCAATATTTTTTAAACATGGAATTATAATTAAACATAAAAGTGTACTTAAAATAGTTAAAAATGTAAAAAGCCAAAATAATAATCTATCCATAATAAGTGCCATTAATTTCCATTCATTAATTATTTCATTTCTTTCTTCTTCACGTTTTTGTTTATCAATTAAATGTTTTAAATGTTTTTCAAGTAAAGTCATATTAGAATTAAAATATTCATGTTGTGAATGATTATTAAGATTTCTTGGTGATGATGATGATGATAATGGATGAGATTGTTGAGGAATAAGAACTATTTGAGGAACACGTGAACGAGAACGAGAACGAGAACGATGATGATGTTGATTTGAAAAACGTTTATTAAATGATGGCATTGAACGAATATCACCATTGCATACTGATGGATTTGGTAAAAATTCTTTCATTATTTCTTTATCATCATCGTCATTATCATCATCATCATCACTATCATTATATTGAGGTTCTTCTCGATATGAATCGTCTAAAAAAGAAGTTTATAATAAATTTGAATTCTTTATATTACGAACATTAATTTTCGGTGAAAATATCTTTGAATACAACGAACATTACAATTTTCATTCGTAAATCTAATTTGTCTTTCTTATGTAGACTTAAAACTAGATTTAATATCGTTAAAATTAACTATTATATTTGTTCTTTGTTTTTGGAATATTAATCGAGAATGTATCTGAGAATGAAAAAAAAAAACAAAAGATATCAGATAGAGTAAATGACAAAGCAACGATTTAAATGGAAGAGAGGTTATCAGCATTTATTCTCAAACTAACGGATTTATCTATTCATAGTATATAATACATTTGAAATGTTATAAAAAAAAAGAATCATAGTTCTGAAGAATGAATTCTCTTTCTCAGCTCGTTCACTATTTTCAGTCTTTTGTGTGTTCGTATTCTCATCCTCAATTAGGTACCCATCCCTCAGCATCAATGCTTTCATTGAATAATAAAAAAAATATAACTGAATTTATAGAAAAATTTCAAATTGATTAAGTCTAGACAATTGTGAAAATGGAGACGTCGAAGAAATAAAATATATCAATCCCAAGAAACAGATAGATGTACATTAAATTGTGTCTTATTCTATATTATTCTATGTTAGATTTCAAATACTACATGGTGAATATTATCATTTAACGACAGATCTACCATGCTATTATTAGAATTGTTTGTCGCCATTTGTTGTTGCTTTATAGAAAAAGAAAAAGAAATATCCATGTTAATCTACTATGGACTTAGGGCATACCAAAAGTATTGGCATTAACACTCTGATATCTAATAGAGAAGGCTTGAGGAAAATTCTGTATATATATATATATATACTGCTAGTTCTAACAGTATTCTCTAATTCAATAATATTTCATCATTCTTCAGCTAATATGATTGATAATATTAGAAGTTCGATTAAAGCTGCTCACTGTTGATTTTCAATGTATACGAAAAAATTTCACTTTTAAATTGAAGTCTGTACTCTACTATTTAATATGAAAGTAAGATTTATTCATAATGAACTTCAATATGTTTTCGTCAGTCAGACTCTATCTTTCAAAACATTTAAAAGATGATATACATGATATCGTAGAGATCGAAAAGAAGTTGAAGATAAAACACAATGCAGAGGAATACTAATTGAACAACATATGAAAAGATCGAACAGATTCATTGTATTATTAACGATGATCTTTATATTACACATGACAAATAACAATGTCGATCTTAAAAAGAGTATTGTTCGTTGTATATCGAAACAATTAATCCTGAGCATGATCATAAAAGATTTGATCTCCATTATAGATACACTAAGTCGTCCGTAGTCAAACGATGCACATTATCTTTCAATTATTTTGATAGGCAGAATCTTGTTAGTCGAAAACAATATATAGTTCATCATGAATAACACTTGCTTGTATAGAACAGCGAAGTACAAACTTCATGTAGAAGAGAAAGTTTTCTTTATTTATTGAAAATTAGAAATGAACAGCTTTGATCAAATTTCTATTATTATCATACGAACTGATGAATCATGAAATATTTTATAGAATTATCTTCGAATCTTCTATTAGGTATTATAGTACAACTGCCACTATTTTCAATATGCCTTAAGTATTTCTAATTAATGAAAATAATCATACGTACTTTGTCGACATTTGATATTCTTTTTTTCAAATATAAAATTTTTTTTATTATTAATTAATGGACTATCAATTGGTTTTTTTTGTGGTTTAGCAAAACATCGATAAACTTCATCGGTTTCAATTAAATTATGTTCTTGTGCATAAGTTTCAACAATTTTTTTCATTCCAACTATAGGTACTATATGTCGAACTAATGAATATTTAAATGAATGTGGAATAGGAATAACAACAGGACCTGAATGATGTAATTGAAGTACATAAACAGTAAGTACAATTGATAATGATGTCAATGCCATAACAATAGTTAAATAGATTTCTATAAGTGGAACCATTTCACTTGTTGCTGGCATTGATTCAGCAATTAATAACATAAAAACAGAAAAAGCAAGAAGTACAGTTATACCAAGTGTAATCTTTTCTCCCGAATCTGGTGGAAGCCAAAATCCGAGCAATGAAAGAATTGAAAGCCATATACATGGAAATATTATATTAAACAGATAATATAATATACGACGACGGATATGAACTAAATTATTATCATTATTTTTTATTTCAGAATATTAAAAAAAAAAAAAAGATTTTTTTTTTTTAAATTTTAATTTACCATAAATTGTTACATCAGGATAATAAATTTCAGGACAACATGGATAAGTAACATCATTACGTTTTATTTCAATATGAACAATATGCCATTCACCTGAACGTATATAATTTGTCATATCAACATGATCACGTCGTTTAGTTAAATTAACTTGAGCTGCATCATATGTCCATGAGCCAAATTTTAGCTTACATAATTGATCTTTTTTTAATAATAGAAAAATTTAAATAAAACAAAAAAAAAAAGAAAACATTATTTTGTCTTAAATAAAAATAATTTACCATCAAATGGAAAAAATGTTACATCAATTTTACATGATGATCGAAATTTAGCTGGTGGTGGCCAAAAAACATGTCCATTACTATCGACCATAGCTTTACTTTGATAATAACCTTGTGTATAATCATCAGCTGAATTATATAAAACAATATCTGGTAGCCAAATTTTTGAACATGGTAAACGAAGAGTTACTAAACCATTGAAATCAGATGCATTCCATACTAAACGTTCATCATACCACTCCTATATACACAAGTTTCTTTTTTTTTATTAACAAAGGAAACAAAAAAAAAAAATTTAATATCGAAAGAAATTTGAACTAGCCTGTTCAAGCCATATATTTGTAGTTAATACTTGATTTTTTTCATCCTTAAATAGAAATATAAATTATTTATTCAATATGAAATTCTAATTAGTAATATGATTATATATTCGTATATTTTGTTATTTTTTGTTTAATCTATTCATTGAAAATATCTGAAGCAAAATAAGATTTAATTAAATATAAGCAGGATTAGATTTCATGATGAGAAAAGGTAGTTAATTTATGATTACAATAGTGTCTAATGCAGATATGCTTTTTTTTTTCTTTGATATATTAAACAAAAAAAATGTATTTTTATCATCTTAAATGAATATATTCTTCTTCTTCTTCTTTATATTTTATTTGCATAATCATTGAATAGATTCGTCAAGTTCCAACTGATCGGTTTATTAATCAGTATGTTTTATGATGACATACCATATCGCTTAGTTGAGCCAAAGCAATGCCAAAAGCAACATTGACTGTATTTGATGCATTATATACAGGTCTTGCTGACGGATCATAATTTCTTAACAATTGTGCCATTAAACGTTGTTCATCAGGAATTGAATCCGAATCATTGAGAGCTATATGATAATATGGATGATTATAATAATTTATCATAGATGGTGAATATTGTTGAGAATTTGAAGAAGAAAGTATTGAATGATCTTTATTAGGCATTTTTAAACTAGTAAAAACAAGTTGACAAGAAAACTCAGAAAAATTTATTGAGATTATAAATACGACGAATATTAACATGGTATTCTTCTTGAGTATTACACTAGTCATTTATTTGTTCCTTGTTGACATTATTAATGTAGGAAGGAAATAGATATTTTTGCTCTTATAAAAAGAGAGAAACAAAAAAAAAATCATCTATGATAAAAGAGAACATCACGAAACATACAGAGAGAACAATGCCTTCTTTTTTTTCTTGTTTGTTTGAAAAACAAACTAATGCAAAAAAATTGACTATAAACTACTAGTTAATGGTTCTCATGAGAAACATCAAAAGAAATAAAGAAATCATGATCATATCTATGTAGAAAAATAATCGATCAAACATAACGACACTTATATGATCATATTTGCAAATAGGAGATAATCTGCTACTTAAATACATTTACTTTTTTCATTCGTTTTTCTAAGGTAAATATGAATAATAATTAATATATATATATATATATTCTATTATAATGAGAATGAATAGTGGCACATACTTACCGTAATCATACCAAGCATTCATATCCTGAGGGAACCATGAATTACCCCAAAAATGCTGTTGATTTCCAGCAGACGCACCATATCCGCCAGAAGATCCAGTGCCAAGCGAACGTTGCGATGAATAATGGCCACCACCAGATTTACAATTGACTTTATTGAAAAGCTCGAATAAAGTTGTTATAAGAATAAAAACAATATATGATACTTGTCGTACCATGTTAAAGAATCGACGAGCATTTCTTTCGATAAACGGAATAAGAAAAAAAAAATGTTCTCTTTATATCTAAAAATAAAATCAACAAACGTTGATAAGAATCTATTCTTAAGGCTATCATTATTATTTTTATTTTTTTATTTATATTTTCACGGTTAAAATGACATTATTAACAGTAATCTGAAACATTATGAAATACAATCCACCTTGTTTTGTTTGTATGCCATTATTTAATATTAAATGTTTTTCTTTTTATGTTTTAGAAAATCTTCTATTTCTTACTAAATAATCTATCAAAAAATTCTAGCCAGTACATAGTTGTTGATGATCATAGTCTGTCATTTTCTATCTTATGGTAATGCGAAAATAGGGAATAAAAATAAATGAAGATGAAATTATGTGGAAGATTTTCTTCCTCTACTACATTTATAGACGAATCGTGATCATTCAAATGCCCTATGGCGATACGAGATACAATGTCGCTTATGAGAATTTCTTTATATATATATATATGCTTATAAACATATAAATATATAAATCTATTTTAAAAAACAAATCATCTTCTTACCAAGAAAAAAATCCTTTGATCTTTACGTCTGTTTGATATACATGATGAAAAAAGAAAATAGTTTATTGAAATACTACATAGAAAATGAGAAGAAATTGAGAATTATGTTGTTGTCGTTTTCTAGTTCTATATTTTCTCTATTCTAGTTCGCTTCGTTTTCTCTTCTCTATCTCTCTCTCTCTCTCTTTCTCTCTTTACAAATGCGAGTAATTTGTCATTCCAACTGACAACGACAAGCGGCAACTAGAGACCAAACCGAATATAATTTGTTCATGAAGAAGAAACAGCTTAGTTTCTTCGATTTAATATTATCGCTGATGAAACGGAAGACATTTCCCATTTGTATTGTCTAAAGAAGATAAAAATCATAGAACTTGATTATGTTTACTTGTCTTACAAAAGTTATTTATAGCATTTAAAATAAATAAATAAATGAAATATGTTTTTAATTATTTTCAATGAAATTAAAAAATAAAGGTAAAAATGAAACGAAAATCTATATTTGAATTATCTTCTGTATTTACTTTTTAAATGTCTTATATAGTTTAATAGAACTAATAGTGAATGATTCATTATTATTATATTGTTTATTTTTAATGAATTACAAATGAATAACTAATGATTTTTGTAGATGCTACACTGATTACTTTCGAGACAAATTTTATTACGCACTTTTTTTACGAAAAAAAAGTTCTCATACAATGCGCTATTAGAATTACATTTGATGACAAATAGTATTTCAAAGAAATATCACATCATAAGATATAATTTAATATTTCTCTATTGTTTTCACCCAATTAAATATCTATTAAAAGCGCTTTCATTTTTTTTGAAGAATTATTTTATTTTGATACTAAGAAAAAAAAATGAGTTCACGAATTATCTACTGAATTACCATCTATAATATACAATAAAAAAAAGACATATTTGACATTATTTCTCAAATGTACCCGAAAAAGAAGGTTTGTGGTCAAGATAGATAAGTCAACGATTTTTTGACTCAAATCGAAATTAAATTATGAATCGTTTATGTAAAAAGAATCGTACGAGTTAAGTAGAAAAAAATATTTTCATCATCTGTCACTCGAAATGTTCAAAGGTAAGGCTGTGTTGAACAAAAAGCTCTTAATTGATGATACATTTTTTTCTTATCTAAAAGAAATCGTCGTTCCGACGATTCGTCATATTGAATATAAATAAGGTCAATGGTTTTCATGAAACTAATGGATGCTGGTCGTTTCACAATTGACATTGGCAAACTCAATTTAACAATCGAGTCATTGACAAAAATCGAGGACAAGTTGACCTGTTGAAGATGATTTTATTATGTTTTGAATATTGTATTACACAAGTTATGTCTTTTTTAGGAAATGATTTGTAATTTTATTGATTTATTTTTCTAACGAAATAGTTTTAAATTTATGTAATCATATTTTCAAAGTTTGTTGATAATATTCACGAATATATGTTAAAGTAATGTAGATAATACATATTCAACTAATCATTTAGTTTTTTCTTCATCATATTGTAGAATTCTAAAGAATCTATCAGGAGTAGTTCTAGGTAACGTTAAATTTAATAAATAAGACATAGTAACAATAGATGAAATAATTGAACCTACTACTTGTATTTAAATATCATAAGATGAAGACAAATTGTTGAAAGAATTATTTTCTTGATTCATATAAAAATTAATTTTGATTTATTAGTGTATGTACTAATTTTATTGTCATAATACCAAGAAATAAAATCAATGTACTTTCATTAAATAAAATATAGGGAAATGACGATGATCAATAAATATTGAAAAAGTTTTTTCTACGTATTCCCAAACTAATCATTTTATTTCAATATAAAGTTGTTTTTTGAAAATATAAACTGAACTCAAGTTCTAATTTTGAAATTAAATTAGAAATCAAAATTGAACTGCATAAAACACTTTTATTTATATACATACGTTTTCTTGACTTGATATTGCCTATTTTATATGACCAACTTGCAAATCAAAATAAGTTATTAGCTAATCAAAAACATTTCAAAGCAAGTCAAGTCATGTTAAAAATTTTTTATATTGCTATAAGACCTATTTAATTGAACTTGATGATCTATAATTAAAACTGTTCTAAAAACGTACAACTGGTTATGTTCTGGATAGATATTACATTCTGAAAGGATAAGATTCATTAATTTGTTCACATAAAATACCTGAATCATAAGACTACTGTTTGAATAGATTGTCTAAATGCTGATGATATTCACTAAAATATATCGAAGAAAATCGCTGTGTACACTTTTTATATAAACTCATGTCCATCTTTTTGAAATTTGAACAAGTTTTGTCACATTGATTTACTCATTAGTAAATAAAATTTTCTACGTATATCGCACAGCTTAATATTCAATGAAAATAAAAATCATTGTGTACAACGTTGAATGAAAGAATAAATGGAGCGTTGAAAAACATGTATTTTGATAGTGATTCATCAAATCCAAATATACACAATTATTGTATTTCAACAGAAAAGTCAAAGAAAAAATATCAGAAATTATTGAACAAATTGTATTCTGAGAATTAGTGACGAAAATATTGTTCCTTCTTGTCAAACATGATGTTGGTTTTTTTTTAAAGAGGAGAAATTTTTTGCTAGAATCATTGATTGTTGATAGTTGATCACATATATTTAAATAGAATATTTTAATAATTAATCTTAGAAAATAAAATATCAATTATCATGATTATATAGACAGGGTGGACCATAATTAGTACTAAGTTGTAAAATTGAAATGTCTGTGTAACCAAATACTAGCATTATACATTATTGTTGGTATTACAAAAACGATTTTAGTTGTTTTTCAATAAAAAGAAATACAAGTGTAATGTTTTATAGATAATTTTCAGGTTATCATCTAAGACAACAATAAGAAGAAATTAAAACGAAAGTTAATGAATGATACTACACTGATGCACACGAAGCAAATTTTCAAAATTCGTAGTCAGTTTAAATGTTGAAATTCCTGTCCCATCAGTAAAACGCACCGTTACAACTCTTGAGGCATCAGTTGTCTATCAACAACTATCACTTCATTTATGAAAACTCGAAATTAAGACATTGCTTGACTTTTAACTAAATAGTTCTGAAAATTTGCTTCATATGTGTCATGACCATTAGCCATGATCCATCTTCAGTTAGATCGTCTGTTCCGTCTTGTCTGTTTTTATGCTAGTATTCCATTCTTTGATTCTTTTTTTCGTCTTTTCATTTCTCTTCTCTCTCGAAGAAAAGAAATATCATCGATATGCTACTGTATTTGAGAGATACAACATTTTTTCGAAGATTTATATATATATATACATGGTGTGTCTTTATGTGTGTGTTTACTATGAAAATATTTCATTGAGCAATTGTAGTCTTTATTGTACTGATTTTCAATGTTTGAAGCATCAAAATATTGATATTTGGTGTTGCTTATTATTGAAAAGAGGTCATTCCTTTCTATAGTGGACGAATAAAAACCCACAATAAATCTATGACATATAAATTCAAGCAATTCCTTTCCAACGTGATCCTTTTTTGTGAATGAGTTCGTAAACTCTAATAATTATTATGCGCAATAGTTTCTAGTTGTAACCTTTTTTTTTCTACAACTGAAAGTCGTAATTCGTTACAAGATGATATTTTCTAATCGTTTTATTTTTAAGTAAACCCTTATAAGTCCAACATTGACACGAGTAAAGGAAAAAAATATTAATAATCCAATCGTTTTACAACTTATATTTTAAAAAACCGTATGTTTCTAATTATACACAATGAGATGTTAATAACAGCAATGGATAGTATTTAAAAAAAAATTATTATAAATTGAAGAAAATACTTGAGATGATGCTTAACATAGAATTTCAAGAATTCAACTAAATACTATCACGTATAGTTAACCATTGGAAAGCGACAATTTATCATAGTGTAGAGTTGATCGAATATTTGATAAATGGTTCATTCTTTTTTAGGTCACATAAATCTTAATTTAAAGACATGTTATTTAATCGTACATAGTATACAATGTAATGGTGTGGCGATATGTGAAAAGCAAAGATGTATTTCATAGAATGAACAAGTAGAGGATCTCGTCAGACAACACTAGCTGAATGCCGATATATACTTTTTCGATTCATCAAAACGTTATGAATCGACTGAAACAATATCGATTTTGAAATAGCGAAAACTTCAATCGATACAATTTCTACAGTAAACAAAAACTATATGAATTATAGTAAATTTCTAATTACTATTTCTCTTATGTAACTCTTCCTGTAAAACTAGACAGACTTGCTAAATATTCGTATTTACACTATTATCTAATGTGTGTTGTCCTTGAATCGATTAGTAGTTATTTTCTTGACTTCTGTCAATGGTTTTCTTGTAATACTAATCAAACTTTTTGCCAATTTTACTTTTCCACATTACAATAATATTTGCTCTGCAACTATTTGTCAAAGACCCATTAAATATTTAACAAAATCAAAATCATTTTTTTCTTTCGTTCATAATAGAAATACGTATAATATATCGTATCTTCGTAA
This sequence comes from Rotaria sp. Silwood1, assembly GCA_905250075.1. Taxonomy (NCBI): domain Eukaryota; kingdom Metazoa; phylum Rotifera; class Eurotatoria; order Philodinida; family Philodinidae; genus Rotaria; species Rotaria sp. Silwood1. The sequence goes on from CAJNOP010000030.1 coordinate 497,864, forward strand.
CCTTTTGATATTAATAATAATGTTTGTTTTTTTTAGTTAGAGCAAAAAAAAGAAGAGAACCTTTTAGAATTCATATCATACTATTTTTTTATCGTTATGATTTAAAAGAATAACAGATGATTATCTAAAGCAAATAGTTAACTTTGTTCATTTGGCAATATTTTTTCTTCTTTAATTTTTATCAAAAACAAAAAAACAAAGATAGTTAATCTTGAAAATACTTCAAATTTTTTTTTTTTATTTATCATAAAAAATTAATAGACGAATTTATGGAAACATTTGCATTTCTGATTTTTTATTTTTGTGAAAATTAATAAATCATAAAATGATAATAAAATTAATGTTTCCTTGTCATTTCAAATAATCAAACTTTATGAACTTCTGCATATGTTGGTGGTTGTTCTTCCCGTTTACCACTTATTGTAGAAACATACATTTTATTCTTTAAAACAATATTACGATTGTTCTTGATTGCTGGTTGTTGTTTTTTTGAATTGCAAATCAATCCAAGAATAGTGGATACAACAGCGAATGCAATCGCATAAAGAAAGATACGAAGAATAATTCGTCCTGCTGAATGTTGATTATACCACCATGATGGATGATAATGCGTAGTAGATGGTGACGAAGAAGAAATCGAATTTGTCGATTGATAGGTACTATGTTCATGTTCAGAGGGATGTTTCGAAGTATGAACAGTAATGTCAGATGATACAATAGGTTTTCGTGATGTACGTGAAGTAACTACAGGATATAAAGAAACAGTTTGAACATGAGTTGAATGGACAATGGGTATACTTTGTATACCATCAATAATGATAAGAGTAATGATGAGAAAAGTAATGAAGAACTTCATAACTATGTTGATATCATAAGCAATAATAACACGTCTTTTATATCATTTTTAGATTTTGATAAGAAAACGTGATGACGTTGTTTGTTATCGTCACCTATATGATTACTCATATTGTTTGTAAAAATGCCAAGTGCAATGCTAATGTGTCATTTCATATAAGTTCGTGCAGTGAGATCTTTTTAAGAGAAATTTTTTTGTGTCATGGAATTCTTGAAGAAGAAAACATACTAGTTCTTCTGTAAATTCACGCTGATTATGAAAAATAATTTTATGTATCAAGTGTTTTTTTTCGAAAACTTTTGCTTTATTTTAAGCATACTTTAATTAATTTATATGGTTTTTTTTTAATGATATTTGTTGCTGATGAAAAGTATGAAATCGATTTCATTATTTCAAATGATTTTTTCAAAAGATAACAAGAACACTTTAACAATGAGTAACATAGAAAAAGTCTATGACAATTAATAATTATTGAGATAATTTTGATTGATTAAGCACTTTTGATTGAAAAAACATTTATTCAATCACAGAATACATTTGATGTCCTTGTAAGATTGTCATTTTTTTAAACTTTAGAGAATATTCATTAGTAAATATATAGTACCATTATTTTGATGAATATTTCATCTTCTTTAAAAAATCATTGATATAGAGAAGGCAATGATTCATTTAAAAGTAATGCATTGAATGTAATCATGATAGATCTATTCACTGATTAAACCTATGCATTGTTATTTGTCTTTTTCTTTCATATGTAACCATGAAAGTTTCAAGTGAATGTCTTTACATGTACACTTTCAAATTGGACTAAGTCAGTTTATTTACAAGCAACCACTTAAAAAAAACCGATGGCGAAGCACAACAGTCTGTGTTCAATAGCTTGACTGTTTTTTTTTTCTTCTAAATGTCGAATTGTATTGATGTAATAGCTAACAAAGTAAGAATAGAAACAAGGAATGATTGTTGTCTCGGTAACTTATTCTTCTCTTACTACCAAAGGAAAAAAAGAGAAAAAAAAAAGAGAAAAGTATTTGCGGTGATGTATGTTTATTCTAATAAAAAATTTAGAACAAAACGAAAATAGTGTTTTTGTAATGTGTGAATCGTCCAATACAACAGCTAGAAGTATAGGAGATTATAATTCTCAATTATCATTTTATGAATATCCATCACATAAACCATTTGTTAATTCAATACATCAACCATTAAGACCATCACATAATTTATCTAGAACAGTTACTTTACCTGAATCAAATCGTGATCAATTATTAACATCATTACAATCATTATCATTAAAAATAAAAGCTCTTGAAACTGAACGAGAAGTTAGTTACAAAATTTTATCCTTTTGCTTGTTTCTTTCAATTTTAGTTTTTTTATTTTTATTATAATAATTAGAAAGCTGAATTGAGTTTACATGAAATAACAGGTGGTTTTTCTCGACCATCAAAGTGTTGTCGAGATCCACAAGAAAGTATTGATGAACAACTTAAGCAAGCTGAAGAAAATTTTCAACGTCTTCAACATCAACATAAACGAGCACTTCAAATATTAAATGAACATCAAGCATCAAAACATCAAACAAAACGTAAAAAGAAACGATCATCTCAAAACAATCGTAGCTGTGATTCATTGACATTGACAACAAATGCTGAAGGAAGACATTATCATTTAGATATGAACCATGTGCCTTTTATACTTGGACAATCAACATCACCAAGTCATAATGTTAAAACAAATGTACAAAAAGTAAGAGAGTAATAAAAATAATAATAAAATATTTAGAAAAAAAAAACATCTCTTTATTTTAAATTTAGGTTATTGCTCTATTAAAAAATCATAATAATCAATTATGTGTATCATCTAAAGAATATGCTAATCTTCTTCATCCTCGTCATAAAAGTGAATTATCTCCACATACACTTCTGTATCTTGATCATTATAATAGACAATCAAATCGTCCTTCATCGGCTTCACCAGTTCGTTCAACACGTCGTCCAATTACAACTTCTACAACACGTCGTCCTCAAACAGCTTCTACTACTACTACTACTACAGATAGTCAATGTTATTCACGTATAAAATGTTTACGTCGAGAATATGCTATACTTTCTCGTGAACATGCAAGATTATATTCATCTCAAACAAGTTCAGATGATTTAGATATCTTAACTCGAAGAATGGAAGTTATTCTTGAAGAATTACAAAAATTACAAAGACAATATATGTCATTATCTCAAAGTTATATGGAACAAGATCTTAATGAAACACCAATAGAAACTTTAAGAAGAACAAAATTACTTCAGCTTATTCTTAAAGATCCTATTACTAAACAACAAAAACCTTAAAAACACTTTTTTATTAAATTTTTTTCATTGTAACGATAGAATAGAATTTCAATATAAAAGAAATCTTTCAATGAGAATTGACTAATTAAAAAAGAAGAAGAGAGCAGTAATAAATATAAATCTTCGTTTAGTAAATAAAAGTAAGGATATTTTAAATTTTTCATTTGAATAATGTATTCAATTAATGCTTCATGATCAACAACAGCCAAGATATAAGATAGAAAACATTAGTAAAGTTGTTTAAGTATTTGATGATCAAATGTACGCAACTTTGTCATATTTACTTAACAAATTAATGAAACCCTGCAATTAATCTATCGAGTTTTTCTATGACCTTGAAGAGTATGTTTTCATTGTCCAGACAGACACACTGATTAATGAAAAAAAAATAATCATGACGAAAACATTTGAATGTAAAAATTTTTAATTGAATATATGATTTGACCTGGTTTATTAAATTCTATTCGTGCAAATTATATGAATAAAAAAAATGAAAATAGTACCAAATATTAGATTTGAAATTTCCATTATTTATAAGATAGACCAGTTTGAAAATCATAGAATTTTTTCGAGTACTTAAAAAACATATATTTGGAAAATATGTTCATTGAAGAGTTCATTTTTTTTCTTCCTTGGAAAGAGAACAAGGTATATATCGTGCGGCATTCTCATATTTTGACTAGTGATCTGTCAAATTTCTCTTCTTCCAAAAACTTATGAACTACTAAGTTATTACCTTTGTAATCTATTGAAAATTTTATTCTTAGTTTTTTCATTACCTCATAACTAAATTATCAATTTTCTAAATATTAGTTTTACTTAAGACTAATCAAAAATTTCGATAATGCTAATATCAATATTAGAGTTAATAGGCATTTTATTTCGAACTGAATTTTGGAAAAAAAAGCGCTGCTCTTTTTCTTAAATCGCGAGGATTTAATGTGTCTGCAGAAAGCCATTTGTCTCGTGAAACATCATCCCAGAAACATCTCATAATCAAATAAGACAGATATTATATACGATACATACTTTCTATTTTTTACAGCGATGGAAAATAAGGTTCTGCCTTAATTTAATTATACAGATGATTATATATATATATATTCATAAAACACTCGTTTAGTTATGCATGTAGTTCATTTTTATTGATTGCGGTCGTACATCTTCTAATGCACGATTGTAGATAAAGTGGGGACAATGCTGCGTTGTATCAAAGTGGTGTTTCAGCGTGCACATTTTCATATGAATAAGGTCTCAATAAGTATATGATAGGTAACGCAATTCTGTTTATATTGAGTCACTTTGAAAGGCTCAGAAAAATGGGGCAATGTATCACTTTGAAAGAGTTGAAGACGATTTTATACTTTCTATATACTTCTGAATTCGAGATGAAGGATGAGCCGGAAGATTTGTCTCATTTTGTATGTTGAATATTTCTATACAAATATGTATATGCACGCGTAGAACTGCTTGTATACAGAAAAGTTACAATAAACTGTGCTCTTTAAAATGACTATAAATTAACCCTGTTAGCTCATTGGGTAAGGGAATTACATATCTAGGAATGTCTGCTGAGTTTAAAAACTAATTAACCATTAATATTTAATTAATAACCAAAAAGTTTCTTACAATAAAAGTTCGGATCGAATTGTGTTATATTTAAAATATGTTACAATCAAAAGAAAAATCATTTATCGACCAAACTTGTTACAATAAATATCTTTTGAATATAATACATTTCAATGCGAACATTTATTGCGAGAATCCTTTTCTTTATTACTAAAGATTAATGGTTGATTCGCTTTTAAATCTCACAGATATTCCTAGATCTATAACTTTCTTACTTCATGAGCTAGCGGGCTCAATTTCTAGTCACTTTAAAGAGCACGTTTTGTTATACTTATTCCTATAAAAACAGTCCTACAAATTCATATATTAGTATTGAAACATTTCATACACAAAATGAGACAAGACTTTTGACCATTCTTTATAGGCCTATTGAGGAGGATAATGATTATAATGGTACTAGAAGAGGAATTAATATGATTCTAAATGTTTTAGTGGTCAGCAGTTAGTGAACATGAAGAAAAGATAACTTTCAAGTACCACGGATTATCAGAACGTTATTTCTTTCGATGCATTTTATTTTTGGTGTTGGTATTTGACGAGGATGAAGATATGGATGTAATTAGATGAAAAAATTAAATTAACAATGAAATAAACAAACAACAAACAAGAACAACCACATGATAAATATGAATATGGAAGCGATTTTTATTTCTATACACAGTTTTATTTTATTGCTTTCTTTTTAAGTATTCAATTTTTCAAAATGTTTTTCAAAAAATAAATGCAAGAAGCTAATTTTAAATAAGGCGAGAAAATAAATCAAAAATAGTCGATTTTGAATGATTCAACTAAGAAAAATAAAAATTAAGGCACTTTTTTTTAAAGTTATTATTGAATAAGAAAAGTAGCTTTTATTTTTTGAAAGCTTTGTTTAAAAGAGAAGCAGTTGAAGGAGTTTTTTTAGAAGGAAAATAATGAGAAGTAAAGGAGCTGAATGAGAATCATCTTTTTTGAACAATAATTGAATTGAGTTAGTTTTTAGCTTTTTATTGTATTTTATTTATTTTTTATCATAAAGACTGAATGTAGATGTGAACGAAGAAAAAGCTCACATACGTACTCTTCGGTGAAGACATATATGAAGCATCACCAGAAGAACCGTTAATGACTGTCGAAAATTAGTGTCGTTAATTTCATTACCACAGTCTTGTGTACTCATAAGTTTTCGGCGATGATATTCAAAGATTTAAGAAGACTCGCAGGAAATGGTGAATCTGCTAAATATTGTTATTATTTGCAATCAAGACGAGTTCATAAAAGAGACCCATAATAAATAAGCTTATCATGCCCTGGCATACGCTGATTTCATGTCTTTTATTTTGACACAGAAAAAATTTACAATCGGATATAGAAGAACAGTAGGGAAACGGTTTGAACAAGGCCAAGCATTCTTGCAGTTAACAGAGAAAATTGCTACAGTCTTTTCAACGAAAGAAAAGCATAAGCAGTATTCAAAGATCATATACACAACAACAAATACGTTTTAGGGATATTTATTTAATCATACTTACTACTATAGTTTTCAAAATGGTACCAAATGCTCGTGATGAATATAATATTTAATAAAATGAGGACTATGACAAGTTGTAGTTGATTTTAGTAGAAAATTTTCTAGGAAACCTACTATGTTTATGTCGTGGAAAACAAAAGTGTTTATTTAATGAAATTCATGTGTACACAATTCCAAAAGATATATATCGTAGTTGATGATTATTCTCTTCTAACCTACAAATAAATGCCTAAAAATGCTAACATATTGTAAAAATTTTTCATTTTTTCTCAGTTCATGCTTTTTTGTTTTATCGAGCAATCCAGAATTCTCAAGGGAGCTTCATTCTGTATATTTATCTATTTTTTTGTTTGAAACAGCATGTCAAAAAGCAGTGCAGCACAGAGGCCTTTTTTTAATTTAGCTTTGGTTTTATTATGTATACCAACATTTATGTAAATAGACATACATGTTTCGAGAGTTTTTCTACTCATTTAACTTGTCATGCCTTCTATCACATTAAAAAACAGGACTTTCTACTGCACTTCATCCTGACATATTCTTTCAAAGAACAAATAAATTAAATATATAGATCTATCTTGAACAAAGAAATTTGATTTGTCAATTGAGCTATTTTTAACCGTTGTTTATTGAATACCTTTGTCAAATGTCATGGTACAGGACTGGAAATTTTACCATAACCTCTCCACTATAGTCCCAACATATCATCCAAATATCAGGCGGTTTGAATGTGTCTGACACACAAAATCAATTTTTGAGGGGCAAAACTTTCACTGAACAATAACTATTGCATGTCATAAAATAGACACATTACATTATATAGAAGTCGCATTCCAGAGATTTTAGTTAACAAAATGTAATTCGTGGTCTCAATGGTTTATAGAATAACTGTAAAAACAAAAACTTAATGTAAAAGATTGTCCGAAAAGGTTATTTGTTTTTAATAAAAATGATATTTCTCAACCAGAAATTGAAAGACTACTTTTTCGCAAGTTCTTTGGTGCTTATTTTTTTGTATAACTGGTAGGTTTCAATAAAATATAATAAAGTCCATTGTAAATTCAAAAAAAATGTCCATGATAAGACTATGCCATATAGCAAGTTGGAAAAGCCAATTTTTGTATAAAGAAATCTATATGTCTGACCTTCATGAAATAGAATAAGTGTCATTCTATTTGCTTTCAACATAAATATCAATTGAAAGAGACAAAGAGAAAAAAACAATGAGAAAAAAATAAGAATCAAGAATTCCTACAAATAATATGCATCTTCATTTCAAAATCTTTCGAGCAATGCAATTGGTCCCAAACATTTCATCAAACCCACCTTCATCTCCTCGTATAATTTGCATTCATCGATATGAACTTCAACCAATTTTTTTAACGAAAAGATCCAATCGTGTGTCTTCAAATTCAACTGTGTATGTTGTTATATATTAAAAATTTATTCATAATTCATTTGTATGGAATGATTTATATTTTTAGCGGCGAAGTAGTCAAATAACTGAACAATCGTTTTCATTTAATGAAGAAAATTCTTTGCAAAGAAATAATCATAATTTCAATCAAAAATTAATAAATCTCAATCAAAAAGCTTCAAGTTACGAAAGTATTGATGAATTCAAATATTCTCTTTCAATCGAAAAAAACCTACTATGCATTATATTGCTTTCTATGATTAGATTATATCCTTTTCATTATTTAGTTAATCTAATAAGGAGTACAGAAAATTTCTCTATGATGGCTCTAAGTGGCAGACAACGATGTTTCTATATTTTGATAATTCTAATACAGAGCTTTTTTGTTTCTTGTAGTAGACGTGCATCTCTTCCACGGTGTATATCTGCCACTCTTGCTATTATGTTGATAATATTAGTTGATATTATTGTAACCATCAGAGTTTTGCTTTGGAAGCATGAGTTACTTATTTTTCTGTCATTTGGTACATTCACAATTTTTTTAAAATAGCTTCCATAAGAACGACTTCAAATGCCGCCATTTCTACAACAGTAACAAGTGAAACAAAAACTGTCTCTAGAAAAGAAATTCTAACATTTATATTTATTGCAACGACGGATACCACAATCACCACCAGTACTAGTACTACGTCGACAAGGATGTGGGTGTGATATTTTTGTTTGTCAAAATATAGAAATAAAATATACATTAGTATCAACATCGACTAGTACAACTGCGTCAATCTTAACAATGAGTAGTATAAATACTACCACTGAAACATCGACTACTCAGAGTCACACAAGTACTTCAGCATCAACAACGAGCAGTACAATTAGCACAAGTTGTACATCCGCAATAAATAACTGATGTTGTAATATTTATTTTTCCTTATCTCCAATATTTGTTCATTTAAGTACAGCGAGCACTTCCTTGACGTCTTCGACTACTTCTACAACAGAAAATAAATTTTAGATCTCTAAAGGTTTATTAGGCAAAGTTAGATGAATATTTATTCAAAGAACAATGAGGTATTTCGTTTCGATACGTATCGAGATTGAATATTTTTTCAAGATCTGACTACATATATACATTGCACGTTTTTATAATAATTTCATTTTATCATTGAGCAACGTCATCAACAAGTACCAATAGTACATCATCAAAAACTTTCACGACTACAAAGTCGACATGTTCAAGTATGTTCATATTATTAGCGACATGAGTAAAACCAGCGTGTTAGTTCTTTCACTAAAATCTATCGAATTAGCTCCAGACAACAGCAATGACTAGTTCGATTTCAGTCGTATGAGAAATAAGTTTTCATTTAATACAATATAGTTATACAAGTAAAGTGTTTCTTTGTACAGTTAAAATATGAACTATCTCTTTTCTAAGCAAAAACCATCATTTTGTTTTTGGGATTACTCCTATGAAATTTCGTCTTTAAAATAAAATAAAATGCTTCAAAGAAACGACATCTGCTCTTATCTCTTGAAACGTGTAGTATTATCTAGTTTGAATTTTATCCTAATGACAATTATCTTGATAATGATCATTGTTTTTCTTCAAAAGTTGTTCCTAATAATAACTGAAACATTTACATTCAGTTCATCTATTTTTATTAATCAAGTTAAATATACGTACTCTTTTCTCTCAGTGTAAGCAGACCACTCTTCAATGGGTATGCACCAGATCAGTCCGACTGAGTGTGGATGCTCTCTGTAGTCGTATTCACTTCGACGCACACCAACAGACAGCCATTCACATTCACGTACACAGCTATACTCACACAATAATAATGCCCTATCAAAATAATACTGAGTCACTCCATCAATTACAGATAGACTAACTGGTTATTCAGTATCGCAAGATATTCCCCACCGGATTCATGTTGATGGACCCGCCAGAACTAAGAATACTGTATATCTACTCTCTAAAGTTTAGAAGATTTGAATGCTGTTAACTATTTTAGTCAACTTGATTTCGCTTGATAATATGACTTCTTCGTACCATATTTGGCTAATTCGGAAACTTCATCTTATATTTGATCACCTGCCTATTTTTGTAATCTTACTCACATTCATTCTCTAAGTTGTTGTATATAATTAAGTATGAGAAAAATCATTGAGGACCCTAAACGAAGACTTTTGCTAAAGTTTACCGGAAAAGTTATTTTGGGACTGACACAAAATCTTTGGAATAACTGCAGACACAACAACATCGATTAGTAAAAATGCATAATTAGTTCTGTTTATGGATATCAGCTTCTTATGAATACTGTCTCTGTTTGATTTTCAGAAACGACAACTCAAAACCCTCTATTAGGATCTTTCAATAACAGTTCTACACCACGTGATAATTGGACATTGTGTACCTTCATGTATACGGCTGTTTACATCGGGAACTTAAACGCTTCAGTTCTCCTTCGTATCAACCACTCAATACGCTTGGTATTTGGATGATGTATTTGTGCGTAACTCAGCGTCAACAGAATTGCTAACAAATGGCAATTTCGAAAATGCTTCACCACTGTATGGATGGACATCTGGATATTCTGGTTCGTGCGCATCCTCGGTTGGTTTATCTCATAGCAGTGACCATTCATGCAGTCAATCCTACGGTAACTGGTGTAACGGTACCGCTTGGATTGAACAATCGTTTTCCTCCACCAGTGGTGATTTCTACACTGTTATTTTTTTGGTTTTGTCTCGATCATCTCAATTCAGGCATAGGCACCGGCGCACAGATGAATGTAACTATTACTTGATTATAATCTTAAGCCATGCCTACTGATGATGAAAATGTGAGCTTTCACAACGCATTAATATTGTACATAACAGAACAACCTGAGAAATCCAACATCACAGTTTTTTACTTCATGAATTGTATTTTTTGAAATATGTTCCAATCTACAAAATATATTGCACGCAGAAAAAAACTTTCAAAAAAAAGGAACTTTTATTTGATATTGAATGTGGTTCATGAGAGACAAGAAAAGAATTTTCTTTGATGATGCACTCATATTCCCATCTTCAGTGACCAAAATATCAAAAATAGATATCCATATAACTGTCAAAGATGTGTACATGAAAAGATCTTTATCTAAAAAATCATTTTTTTTCTATCTATAGCACGACGAACAAATGATTGATTAGTTTCATTACCATTAGACAGTATACAAAACGATTAGATACGGTTTAGATTACATATCGTTCCATATTTTTTTACGAAATGGAATTTGATCAAGAAGATAATTTATTAGTAATATGATAATCAAAAGCAACGTTTTCTAATGATCAGAAACTAGGAATACTCTTGTTTCAAATAATATTTGTTCAAAAAAGAACTAATATTTCATATACTGTGCACGTCAAAAGTCTCGCACCACTTTTTTCTTTTGAGCCGTGTATTAAAACTATCCAACATAATTAAATTTTTTTTTATCAATAGAAAGTAGAGATCGAGTACTATATGTATACATCTGTTTAAAAAATAAAACTCTTCAATATAGAATAAAATAAAATAAAATAAAACAAACTTTTCTACGACAAGAGAATCGGCATGAAAAACTACAAAATCAGGTTGTTTTTATTAGTTTATGAAGAATGATGATGATGATTTAATGGAAATGGACAATCTTTATATCAGAGACGTCCATCGCGGCGCTGCCGCGGCGCTGCCGCGATGGCCTGTGGCGACAGCGGCAGCGGCAGGTTTTTTAAAAAATCACCGCGGCAGCGGCGCGGTAGCGGTAGATTTTTTAAAAATCATCGCGGCAGCGGCGCGGTAGCGGCAGGTTTTTTAAAAGACCATCGCGGCAGCGGCAGGATTTTTTTGGGGAACATTGAAAAACTGCATGAATTTAATAGAATTTCAGGGTTTACCAATGAAACACCCCGAGACTGAATGAATCTGATGGTCTAGTACCAATATCTCTGGTCAAATATAGTCGCAGCAGTGAAATTAGAAACACTTTTTTGTAAACCGCCGCGGCAGCGGCGCGGCGGCGGCACATTTATTTTATAATTCATCGCGGCAGCGGCGCGGCAACGTTTTTTTTATAAGCCATCGCGGCGCGGCAGCGCCGCGGCAACATTTTTTTATAAACCGTCGCGGCGCGGCTGCGGTGCGGCAGCTTTTTTTTTCTAAGGCCGCGGCGCGGCAGCGGCAGATTTTCAGCCGCGATGGACATCTCTGCTTTATATACATCTTGGCCATATGTAATACCACAATGATCATAATAATGTTTTATGTTGTCTGTTCTTGTATTAAACCACTCATTCGTCATAGTTGTTGCCAAAGTTTCTTCACTAAGTGAGGAATGTTGTCTCACTCGTTCTTTCCATTCATGAAACAAAGAATTCTCCAGTGGACTGATGCGCTTCGCTGCTTGAGTAGGCATAACCAATATTTCTACTGATTTCATGCATTCGAAATTACCAAGTGCTTCTTTAATTTTAGAGATGTTATGAATATGTGATTTATCTAGTACTGAATATATAGGACAATAATCAAGTGTACTGATTGAAGGACATAAGATATTTTCGATGAAATCAATCAACATATTGCTGTTGATGCCTTTGACATTTTTTGTTTTTCTATCTGCTGGTGAATAAATAATTGATGGAAGTATTTGATCACCAACTACAGCAGCAATCATATCATAACGAGCAGCATATGATGATGAATCCGTAACAATTACATATGGATTTTCACCTGGTGCAACGAGTGTTGTTCTCGGTGCTTCATTTATTTTAATATGAGTTTCATCAAGAAAGATTATTTTTTTGTTTGATATTCGTTGAAGTTTACGACGTAATTTTGCTATGCTTTCAGAAGAAGCACTGCTTACTATAAACAAAACAAGTAACAAAATAGAAAGGGGTGGACTGGGTTTAACATGTATACTTATCTATACTAACTTTCTTTAGCAGTACGCTTGATCATTTTCCTCGATTTGATACCATTCTTCTTCCCGTAACGTTGAACTGTTCGAGTAGAAATATTCAATTTTGTTTTTTGATGAATCAAATCCATGATTTTACTATATTTAATGGAACGTGACATACGATTATGAGAACAAATAACTCGTGTAATAAATTGATCAATTTCTTCTTGATTCAATATTTGCGGTCTTCCCGAACGCATTTGTTGTTGTAATGATAAAATTGTTCCATCATATCTATCAAACCACCGCTTTACTGTTGCATGATCACCATGAATGTGAAAAAACTTGGCTACAAAACGGAAACTAAGGTTTGGCTGATTTTGTAAATAATATTCAATAACACGTTGCTTGAATGAAGCATCATAATATCGAGATAAATTATTCATATTGAAATATTCATCAACAAGTCAATAAAAAAAAAACAAATTCGATCGAGTTCAATGGCTTTTTTCTCAAATCATATAAGAACGGAACAAACCAATTATAGACCGTTATTTACTATCGAATGGTAATCAAACATTTGGTGAATTTTCGTGATAATTCATGATAGGTGGTGCTACAATTATAATTAAGGTGCTCTCATGGAAACAAGTGCTGAATGGTTGATAAAATCGAACGATCAGTTTAATTTGTGCGCTTGAACGACTAAAAATTGTAAGACAACCTGATTTTGGAGTTTTTCATGCCAGACCTCTTGTCGTAGAAAAGTTTGATTTATTTTATTTCATTCTACATTCAAGAGTTTTATTTTTTAAACAGATGTATACATATAGTACTCGATCTCTACTTTCTATTGATAAAAAAAAATTTAATTATATTGGATAGCTTTAATACACGGCTCAAAAGAAAAAAGTGGTGCGAGACTTTTGACGTGCACAGTATTTCGTGACTCATTTCCCATTTCATTTAAGTCAGATTTTGACTTTGGTAATAAAAGTGAAAAAATTAATCCAATTGTAGCAAGAAGAGCACCAAAGAGAGATGGTGGACCAGGAATATCACGACTTAACATTGATGAATATATTGGTTTGACATTAATACTCTTTGTTGTTAAATTTGATTGTGTTTTTTGTTAATGGTAATGGTGATGAATAATCTAAATCAACATTTAATAAATAAAATGTAAATCCAAACAAAGCTGGACCAAGACCATTACATAAACCATGTACATCATTAACCATACCTTGAACAAGACCTAAACAAAAATAAATAATTATTTTCAAATTATACCTTTTTTTTACCTTGTTGATTGTCTTTTGCACAAACAGAAACCCACATAATCCTTGAATTAAAATTTTAGATTTTACTTTTAAATTTATTTTATTTTACCAATTTGATGTAGCTATAACAAATGCTGCTAATTGAACAATTTGAAAAAATAATCCAACCATTATAGTTTCTTTTGCACCGAAATATTTTTGTAAACATGCCAAAAGAAGAGTCTAAACATATTCCAATACTCATTAAATAAACAATAAGAAAGACAGTCATTATTTACTTGAGCAATACATGAAAGAATACGAATAAATGCAATAAAACAAGCAATTTCATCTTCCGAGAAACCAAGCATCTATAGAAATATACATAAATAAAACAAATTATTCATATATAAATACTTACTAATCGGAGATAAACAAAAAAACATGAATACTATCCAGCTTCTAGAAAACAAGAAAAACTAAAATACTTGCGTTCGTGCTTGCTTTGATTTATTTTTTTTGTCTTATCAATCAATGGCAACGAATAGTGAAAATTCACCTGGTCATGAAACAGTTGTTATCGACAATGATGAAGTAATAAATGTTGAGAGTAATCGAACGACTACTCATATCAAAAGTAAAGTTCTTTTTTTCGAAGAATAATGAACGTGTTCTCATTGATAATAAATCTTTAATTCAAAAACTAAAACGAATATTTTATTATTAGAAAAAGGTGTTAAAGGTAGTTTTGTTACCGTCAATCGATTTAAACACTTTGGTTTCATCAAGCGGTAATTATGATCCTTTTTTTTGATATTTAATTACATTTATTTTCCAGTAAAGATAAAACTGAATGGCCTGATATTTTCTCACGAGAAGCTTCAATAATTGATTAGGTTCGTCCAAAGAAATTTTTCGTGGCTGATACCTGCAGATTTGACATCATGAAAAGTGAGTTATTTAACTCTAGTCACAATATAAATAATATCTCATTGTCCTACAGCTCCTCGTGGTTATGAAGCTATCAATATTAATATTATCGAGAGAAATATCAATTCCATTCGTAAGTTACCTAAAATTCCGAAGAACAAAGAGACCGATTCAAAACAAACAGAAATATCTGGTGAACTATTCCAGTCGACATTGTAAATACGACTCAATTTATTCTTGACTTGATGTATATTAAATTGTATTCTATTGTAGGGCTATGCTTTTTCGTGAAGCTTTGAAGAAAAAGTAAATCCAGTTGATCGTCGATTGATTTATAACAACAACATAATCAATATGACATTTGTTAAGATTTTTAACAGCTAAACAAAAGAATTTAAAAAAAAAAGATCTTGTATTGAAGAAAATTGTAAAAAAACAATTTATCTTTTACTTAATAAAATACTTAATAAAAAAAGAAGTTTTTCTCATAAAGACTTATTTGTTTTAATTCATACATTGAACTAAATAAAAGAAAATCTATACAAAACAAATGAGAATTTAGTCGAGCAATTATTTCAAGGGGGAAACAACTGACTTTATGACTTAAATGATTTAAATGATCTAAATGATCTACATGTGATCTACGTGATCTAAATGACTTTAAAGTCATAAAAGTCAATTGTTTTCCTCTTCGATTCTGCTTATATTCACTGTGACTGTTGAGTCTCTGTTAGGCTACTGGAACAAGGAAATAATTTTCTATGGTTTATCTGTTATCGATGATCATAAACAAGAAAATACTTAATACTTGAGATCGAGATTGCAACGTCATCTAATCTATTATTATGTACATAATATTTTTGAAGCTCAAAATATCGTCGTCAAGACAAACGACGAGTATAAAAATAATTAGACATTATTGTTTTTTTGATTTTGACTAGTCTATTCACTCCAAATGCATGTCATTCTCACAAAAATGTGAATATTCAAAGAAACTTCGTGAAAAATTCGTGTATTCTACAGAAACTGAGTGGTGCGAAAATAATCGGCATCAAAGGATCAAAATCCAAGTACGGACGCTGTTCAGTCTTATATTTTAGTCAGAGAAAACTAATTGAGGCTAAGAAAATTCTGATAAGATTCGTGACCGTAATCTATATACCGAGAGTCATGATTGTTTTACTGGGATTCTGGTGTATTCGTAATTATTTATAAAAATATTGAACCACCAAAACTGAGGTTTGAAACGTTAATTTAAGGTACGTCTGATGGACTTGATAACACTCGAAAACTTTGAGCTAGTAATATTATTATTTTTTCAAGATATTACGTATTCATGTAAATTCCGTTTACGTGCTAGGTTGTTGATAAATAATTATATTTTGAAGATTCAATATCAGAGCAAAAGAACATTAAAGTTCAGTTAATACTTTCAGAAAGCTACAAGTAGTCAAAAAAGTAACCGGACACCTACGTATTTTTTCGTGTCTCTTAGTTTGTGAAGCAGAAACAAGAGATATTATTTTTCTTTTTTAGCCAATAGATAGTCCTCACTTTATACTGGATTATCTATAAAAATAAGTAATTTTGATTATCATCTCGAATTACAGGAAGCTTTCCTCACAAAAATGCCTGATTTTTCAGTACGCCCAGAGCAAGACTCTTCTATAAAAGTTACTGTTACTTTCAAAATTATGTCAACGGATAGGGCTAGCTTTTCTCGTTCTAGTGTTGTGCATATGGTATAATTTCGATGTTGAAAAAACGAACACCTTCGTATGAAAAATAGAAGAGTCTTGCTTTGGACGTACTGAAAAATCAGGCATTTTTGTGAGAAAAACTTCCTGTAATTCGAGATGATAATCAAAATTACTTATTTTTATAGAGAATCTACTATGAAGTGAGGACTATCTACTGACGAAAGAAGAAAAGTAATATCTTGTGTTTCTACCTCGAAAATCAAGATACATAAGTATCCGAATACTTTTGTGACTACCTATATATGAACTACCAGATTTCTGTTTCAACAAAATTATTGATGTACAATTCACAAACCAACATTCCCGATACGAATACGCACAAAATTCATCAAATAAGTTATAACACTTGACCTACAGGATGAGGTCACGCATAGGAATGAATTTAGGTTTCTAAGGCAGGTGGAATGATGAGTAAAAATGACTTTGAAGATCCATTAGATGTAGTACAACCTTGCTTTTCGTTCGTTGTTGCTGGTAAATGTTTTTGACAGATGTAACCAGACATGATCTGAAGTTTTCCATATCGAAGACTGATTCTTTTTATAGACCATTACACGCTTAAAAACTTTAATGAAATGTCTTAGAGTGATTCTAAGCCTATCATTTTATACTATCAAAAACTAGCTATATCGTATGTATATTTTGATAGAATGATTGTTATAGTACCTTATTCGAAACATATTTCGATATATTCACATATCAACAGATTTTAGATAAGTATTAACTAGCATCCTCTTTCGAATAGTCTGAGTTATTTCAATGCCTTTTCATGACTTTCGTAATCTAAGTGATCTAAATGATCTAAATGATCTAAAATGATCTAAATGACTTTAAGTCACAGAAGTCAGATATTTCCCCCTTGAATTATTTCCATTTCTAAATAGAATTGTTTGTGTTTAAAGGTTTTAATCATTAGTTTGTTTCACTTTTTTCAGATTTTCATTATTTTCAAATAAATAATAAAAATATTAATTAAATTTTTTGTTCAAAAAAGACTACTAATCTTTCGATTTTCTAAAGTTTCTTACTTCGTATCGAGTATATCTTCACTAGTTTTAACGGAGATTTGGCTCGAAAGAAACTTTTGCATTGTTTATCTCACCAAGTTTAGAGATATACATGTGTCTCACTAAGTAGAAGCTGTACTTGGTGTATACACACCCCTAATCTACATGAGAAGTTTGTTTTACGAAAAAATGTCGAAGCTAAAAAGAAGATCTATATCTCAAAGAAATGTCGAGATAGCAAAGAGAATGAGAGAAAGAAGAGCTAACGATGAATTTTGTTTGATGGACAATAGAAGACGAGCAAAATCTAAAAAAATTGCACGACAAGATGATGAATTTAAAACTGAAGAAAACAAAAAAAGAGCAGAAGCTCTTAAAATTAAACGTGAAGAGGAAGAATACAAAGAGGAAGAAAGAAGAAGAAATGCATTGAGAATACAGAATAATAGAGATAAATACAAAAATAACTTTGATGTCATGAAATCAAATTATGAGTTAAAAATAAAAGAAGGACCTACTCATATTTGTAGCTGTTGTGGTGGTTTATGGTTTGAGTATTCAATCAGAGAATTTACAGTTGAGATGTTAACAAATAAAGGATTAAAAAAAGAATTTATCGATACAGTTTGTTATCTCAAAAATACAATCATCAAATTATGTGTCACATGCAGAAAGGACATCATGTTGAATAAAGTACCTAATCTCTGTCTATCTAATGGTTTAGCATTCTATGAAATACCGGATTGTTTAAAAACCTTAACTGAATTAGAAGAAAGATTAATATCACCGAGAATTCCTTTTATGGTAATTCGAAGTTTAGGTGATTCTAAACAATTTGGTCTCAAAGGTAACCTTGTAAATGTTCCGATGAATGTTGACACAAACGTTGCAATCTTACCCAGAACTTTTAGTGATACTCAAACAATTCAATTAAAACTCATGAGACAAATGAAAAATAAAAATGCTTTTATGTACGAAGCAATTCGAACAAAAGTCGTACATACAGCTGTTAAATATCTTGTTGAACAAGAACTTTATAAAGATGAAGGGATTGTTATATCTAATGATTGGCTAAATCAGCACTTCAGCGAAAGAGAAAATTTTATCGTTAATGATGAAGATAAAAAAATTAATGAGAATGAAAACACAAAAGGTTCTGACGATGATGATAACTGGAATGAGTGCGATGACGAGCCAATCAATCCATGAGCTACTGAAACATTATTAAATGATGAAACTACCGATCAAAATGATACCGGTATTAAATTTGCTCCAGCTGAGAATAACAGACCGATATCTATTTTGATGGGCTTGAAAGTTGACAAGTTGACATTTCCGAAAATTTATTGTGGAAAACAACGAAAAACTAAAGAAAATACTAAATTAACTTATGCTAAAATTCCTAAGTCAGAGCTACAAATGTTTGATAGAAGATGTGGTAGGGTATCGAAACTATTTTTTACATATAAGAAACTCCAAACAAGAAAGTTTTGTGACGCTATTTCAATAAATTTAAGAAAAACAAAAAATACGAGCAATGTAACAGTTACGCAAATGCTCAATAGAGATTATGTGAATGGTCTAATACACAATAATGATGCTTTTGCATTTTTGAGATGTGATCGATCTTCACCAGCATTCTTGGAACTAAAAAAAAAAGAAGCTATGGCAATGATTAGGCAGTTAGGATGTGCAACCATTTTTCTAACATTATCGGCAGCAGAAAAAAAATGGTCAGAACTAATTGTACTATTGATTCAAGTGTTGGAAAATAAAGTAATAACATTACTGGAAGCAGAAAACATGAGCTATGAAAAGAAATGTGATTTGATAAGAAATGATCCTGTAACATGCGTTCGCTATTTTGAACATAGATTAAAATGTTTATGGGAAATATTATCGGCTCTTTATGCTCCATTTCAAGGCTATGAATTAGAAGATAAATATGTCAGAGTTAAATTCCAAGTCCGTGGCTCGCCACATATTCATGCTCTATTATGGTTAAAAAAATGCTCCGAAATACGACAAAGATAAACCTGAGTCGATTGAAAGATGTACGGAATTTATTGATAAACTAATTTCGGTTAACTCTAAGCCAACTGAATTTTCTGAAGATCTTATAAGTTTGCAACGTCATAAGCACTCAGATACCTGTAAAAAACATGTGAAAGATGGTATTAAATGTCGTTTTAGTATTCCATATTTTCCGATGAGAAAAACGATGATTCTAGAGCCATTTAGTAATGATGAGAAGTTAAGTAAAAAGGAACGTGAGAAGATAAGTAAAATAGACAGAATGTAATTAAAAAAACTAGAAAAGATATTAAGAGACACGAATAATTCATTAACTTTTGATGAATTCTTGAAACATATCGATATGAACGAAGAGGAGTATATTAAAATGATTCGAGTCGAATTAAAAAAAGCAAAGTTATTCTTGAAACGTGCTCCAAATGAAATCAGAATCAATGCATACAATCCAATGATAATGTCATTGCACAAAGCAAATATGGACATTCAGTTCATTCTTGATCCTTAGGCGTGCTTAATGTACTGTGTTGATTACATCAGCAAATCTGAAAATGGAATGTCTAAACTTTTAAGAGAAGCATTGAATGAGCTAAAAAAAAGGGCAATAACACAGTCAAAGAACGTCTTAGAGTCATTGCAAATAAGTTTTTGAATTCGAGTGAAATTTCAGCACAAGAAGCTGTTTATCAAATATTAAGTATTCCGCTTTCAATCAGCAGTAGAAGCACTGTATTCATCAATACCAACAGGCCTGAAAATAGAATTTCTATGCTCAAATCAGATGAAATTCTTGAAAAATTGGAGCCTGATTCAAAAGATGTTTTTGTTGAAGGCTTGATTGATATGTATATCAATCGATCTGATGAAATGAAAAATGTCTGTTTAGCTGATTTTGCATCGTTATATAATATATCAAAGAAAAAAACAGGCTATACTGAAATTATAGAAAATTCTGATAATGAAGATATCATCGACGATGAAATTAATGACAAGAATACTGCTTTGAAGATGAAAGATGAAAAAGGTTCGATAAAAAAGAGGACAAATAAAAAAATAATAAGATACAGAAATTTTAAGTTACATCAGGATGTTGAAAATTATTACAGAGAGCAGCTGATGCTATTTCTGCCATGGAGTAATGAGGAAAAAGATCTTATTTATATAAATCATGAAGAGACATTTGAATTGCATAAAGATTTGATTCGACAGAAAAGATCTGAATATGTTCATCGTGAAGCCAATGAATTTGAGCAAGCTTTTGAAGAGCATATGGAAAGAGAAATTGAAAATAATATCGATGATACAAATGTTGAATATGATCAAGATAAGAATGAATTTCTCATTTATGAAATAGGAAATAATGAAGGCGATATCTTTGTTGAAATGGGACTCAATACTCGAACTGAAAAAGTTGAACATTTTAATGCTCCTAAAATAATACCAGATACTGAATATCAGGAACTGATGAGAAGCCTCAATAATAATCAAAGAAGATATACTTTAAATGTGATGAATTTGATAAAAAAATGGAGATAAGCAATTTTTTCATTTTATTAATGGCGGTGCAGGTGTTGGCAAAAGTACTTTGATCAAAGCAGTATATCAGTCGATACTGAGATTTTATAGTTCTCTTCCTGGATCTAATCCAGAAACTATTCGTACTGCAATCTGTGCGCCAACTGGCAAAGCAGCAGCACTAATTGATGGAATGACGTTGCATTCATTTTTAAGTTTACCAGTTAATCAATGCAAACATAAACTCGTTAAACTAGACAGTGACATTTCAAATAGAATTGGACTGAAATTGAAAGATCTACAATTACTAATCATAGACGAAATATCAATGGTTGGTTTTACAATGTTTCAACACATCAATGCACGTTTGCAGCAAATAATGAAGTCCAAAAAACCATTTGGCGGAGTATCAGTCATAGTTTTGGGCGATTTCAATCAATTAAGACCAGTTGGTGATAAATACATATTCCAATTTAACAATTCATACAATGCTTTAGTAGATAGTTCACTATGGTCACTGTTTGAATTGTTCGAATTGACAGAAATAATGAGACAAAAAGATGATAAGACTTTCACTATTGCATTAAGTAATATTGCGAAAGGTACAATGACGCTTGATGATATTGATTTATTGAAGTCACAAATTGTTTCAAACGAAAATTTGGAAATGATGAGAGATGTAATAAGAATATTTCGAAGTAATGCTGAAGTTGATGCATATAATACAAAAATATTGGCCAGTCTTAATACTGAAGGTGCAATCGCTAATGCTTATGATTTTTGTGTTGGTGATGGACTTGCATCAATAAGAGAAAAAGTTTTAAACAGCGTAAAGAATCTGAAAACAACTGAAACATACGGTTTACCACTTAAAATTGATTTGAAAGTGGACGCTAAGTATATGATGACAGTGAATATTGACATTGAAGATGGATTAGTAAATGGCGCCTGTGGAAAATTGATAATGATTGATTATGGAAAACTTCAAAAGACAAATGAGACAGTACCATGTCGACTATGGATTAAATTTAGTGAGAAGAAGACTGGAAGAAAAGCTAGAGCTAACTTTCACAATGTAATGCGAAAATAGAAATATAGATCTCAGTCTTACACCAATTGAACCAGTAACACGGCAAATAAATACAAGATCAACTAATTTCAAAGTAGAACGTAAACAGTTTCCTCTAGTTCCTTGTGAAGCAATGCCTATATATAAAAGTCAAGGTGGTACTTATGAAAAAGTCGTTGTCAATCTAAAGAAAGGGATGACACGATCTGAATTATATGTCTCTTGCAGTCGTGCAACAAAATCAAGTGGTTTATATTTAATTGGCGATTTTGTTCCACCAAAACCACCTGAACCTAATGATGCAGTAGCGATGATGTTTAAAAACATGAGATCTGAGCGAATGCTGAAATTTTCACTTGAATTTCCTGAAGAATCTCAAGAAGAAAGATTTTCTATTATGTTTCATAATGTACAATCATTGAATAAACGTATTTCAAATATTAAATTTGACAAAACATTTTTGTCTTCTTCCATGATAAGTCTTGTTGAAACATGGACAATACCAAGTGACAATTTGGAAATTGAAGGTTTCAAGATAGTTCACAGGCGTGATTGTGATGATGTACGAAAACCATTTGGTCAAATCATTTATTTAAAAAATGATTTGAAGTACGAAAATATCACCGAAAGATATGAATATTCAGGCAAAAACCATATTGAATATTCTTCAATAAAAATTGATGATATTTGTATAATTTCCGTTTACAATTCACCGAATTCATCATTCGATATCTTAAAACGGCATATTAATGAAGCTATAACTATTTCAAAAGGATTTTGTGAAAATACAATTGTCGTTGGTGATTTTAATATAAATTTGAAGATCAAAATCAATAACAAATTTATTGAATATATGGAATCATTCGGACTTAATTAGAATAATATACTAAATAGAGATTCAATTAATGCAAAAACGCAGATTGACTATTGCTTCACTAATGTGAAAGACTTAAAATCTGATTATTTTGAAAGTCTTACAAGTTTTCATAAACCAATATGGATAAGAAAACATAAAGTTTTGACTAAGTTTCATTTTGATGAAACCGAAGATATTCATACAAATGTACCTTTTAATATCGAAGATATTATAACTGATGATCAATCTGACACGGTGGAAGTCGATGAGAAATTCGTTTTTGCATGTCATGAAACAGTCGATAAAAACGAACAAATTTACATAGATATGTCTTTCCATTTGGAAGATCTCAAAGTTAATGAGCCATCTGATATGATGGAAATTGAATAAAAATCTTCTTCCGAAAACTATGAAATCATTGATTCAAACTCAAGGAAGATTCTTGATCACTTTCTTCTTGCACTAGATTTTAATAATACCACAGAGACTAATCAAATTTCAAGTCAAGCTCAAATAATCGATAATTTAATTGAAAAATCACCATTTATAACTATGAATAATAAAGACCAATCCGTCCGATTAAAATAGAAAACAGAATATTCTGTTCAAGCATTCGATTTTGTTTATGCTAGAACATGCACGACTGCGGATGGCAATTGTTTATATAGTTCTCTTTCCATAATAAATATTGGATCTAAAAAACTAACACATTCGATGAGATTGTTGGCAGTTAATGCAATGATCAATAATAGCGATTATTTCCAAACACTTTGTAAAGTATTGTAGTATTCATTTGAGGAACAGTTGAAAAGAACCACTATGGATACAATATGGGGTGGAGAAGTTCAAATTCAAGCGCTTTCTATGGCTCTATCTCATCCTATCTATTCATATGTTCAGTTTAACAGTGATCCAAAAAATAGACATTATATTTCATCGAATATTAGTTTATAGGAACTAGTCGATCGATTTATTAAAGGAACAGCAGGTGGTCATCTAAAATATATAGGATACAAATCCGATATGAATAAACTAGGATTTTGTATTTACTATAATGGTAGTCATTATGATACTCTTTTACCTTTTCGAGATAATCCTCAACAATTTGTACCGCACTTTGACATAATTAACATGAGTTTATAAAAAGAAACACGATTCAGCTAAAGCAAAGAAGTTTATGCGAATGAATAAAACTTCCGGAACTAACTCCTCGCCACGTCCTACGGGACAAAAAGAGGGCATCCGCAGGGCCTAAGAGGCAGTTCCTTAGTGTGCTCAAGGATGAGTATTTTAGACAGTTTAATAATAAAAACTAACTATCTTGAGTGTATGCTCGGCATTTTAACCTTGTCTCGTGAACGGTTTGGCTCTTTGAGCTAAAGAAGGTCTCAATTGGACAGAAAACAGTTTAATCTATAAATTCACCACATCCAAGTGAGTAAGTTATGAGATAAAAAAGTGATATAAGCCAAAAACTGCGTAAATTCAAGGAAATGGCATACTTTGAGAGTCGGTATTTTGGACTTTTCTCACGTGATGCACTAGGCCTTGTATTTATTTTTTTCTGTAAGACATAGATCTCATCAAGATACATCCCTTGTCACTAAATTGCACGGAGAAAATACAGGCGTGCTAAGTTAGCATGGATCACACTGTATGCGACCCTATCCGGTGACCACTGACTGACTCTACTCTCAGAGTAATATAATATCTTTAGAAATCACAGAAATTGAGTTCAGATTCGTGTTCAGCTTGGAAAACTGGATAAGAAGAGTTATTTTTGAATGGATTTGTGTTTGTATTTAGCGGGATTACAATCGTAAGCAACCTCATGAATTTATAAGAGATATATGATAGATACAGGCATCAGTATTTTCCTAATAAATCACCAATATGAATAGCTATCGAGTTCTGGTTTTTACCTTCCGATAATCCTTTTGACTAGCTACAAAACCAGGCATTTGGGAAACCCCAGAACTACTGGTCATCCGAGACATATCTAGGCAATCTGGTTTCTGGATGCAGTTTTTGTGCATTTTGAGACCTTTTTCAGGCGATGTTCTGTTAGAAACCTATGATTTGGTTCAAAACTAATATCAGATTCGGAATCAGCGTTAAAAATTGAGTCGATTTATATATGTTGTGAATAATTATGAGAAATATATTTTTTTTGAAAAAAATCTCTGTACCCCCTCAGGGATGGCCTCGTCAATAATGACAATTTTTTCGATAACTCAGCCATTTCTTGACGGATCCTTCTCATCTTCGAACTCGAGCGAGATATTGATGAGACAATTCTGTGCACAAAATTTCAGCTCAATCGAATGTAATTGTGAAGAGTTATCGTGTGAACGGACGGTCGGACACACTGACCGATTCTAGAGTGTACTCACTTTTTGAATACACAAAAACCAATTCAGATAAATCTGTTATTTCTTTTAAATTAGTTTAGTTTATATTCTCAAATTATTGACAAATGTAAAGAACAATATATTATGATTAACAAAACAAATACATCATAATGTAATTATCATTGAAATATGTAAATATCGAATTCTCTTATTTAACATACATTAATTTGGTTGTTTTTCTTTAATGATAAAACAAGTGAATCATGTGCTAATTTAACAATGACTATTCGAACGAATTATTACATGTTTATGTATGATTTTTCTTTTTTTTGTTGAATGCTTCAGGAAAAAAACGTTATTTCTTATTAGGCAAGAACGCATCTTGATGAAAATCGAACTAAAACTGCAAATCAATTGAAAAATCAATGTCGAATCAAGATAATGGTTTGTGAGTTTTTAAAAATAACATATTATAATATTCTTTTTCTGATCTAGCATCTGCTGTCGAATCACTTATTGTTAATGATAAAAATAAACTTATTGAATTGAATAAAAAAACGTTATCGAGAAATAATTTCTTTTGATTATTTAAAAGAAACGATTGAAATAATTGCATACATGTATCATAAGTAAAGCTTTTGTAAATTATATAGAAAAAATCCAAGTAGATTATGAAGATATTATTTAAACTTGATGACCTTGAAAAATAATTAGCTAACATACAAGCATCAATTGTTGAACTCGACGCCTAGTATAGTCATATAAGTAAAAGATAGAAAAAAAGAAAATATATTACTATAGAAATTACAATATTTAGATAATCATCGAAATTAATAACACAAAAATAATTCATTTTTTTTCTTTTTCTTGTTTTTCTTCTGGATAAGGAAAAACTTATATTTATTTATTTTTTCTTTATTCATCATTTAGAATTATGTCATGTTTATTTTGATTTCATTAAAACAAAAACTCACACAAGATCCAGTGGTTTTGATAAAATGTGTCAATATCATAAAGCATTGTCACCTTTTAATAAAGATTATAAGAATATATGTGATTGCAGCATAAGAACTCGATGTGAAAATGTTTGTTTTATTTTGATGAAATAATGATAATAGTCTTTATCAATTTTAAGTATTACTCTTCATTCATGTGTTTTATCACCATGAGAAACCGATTTACAAGAAATTCAATAACAAATTAGTCATACAATTGATTTTTTATATATTTGTCAAAGTAGCACAAAATTTTAAAAAACAAATAATAAAGAAAAAGATGATGATATATATGAAACATGTCATGTATTTGATAAATATGGTATTGGTTATATTAGTGTTACTAAACTGAAACATTCCATGCTTTCATTGAATAAATAACTTACAGAAGAAGTTCACGAATTAATACATAAAGCTGATATTGATGTTAATGAACAGTTTGTATCTAACTAACTAGAAACTTTAAAAAAAAAATAATTTCATTGATTTTTCTATTTTCATTTAGATGCAACTGCAAAGATTTTATATGTATTTTAACAAATAAAAAATGCTAAAATATGATCGAATTTTTCGTCAATGATAAAATGAACAAAAAATAATATACATTCCGTCTGATAATAAGTCCAATTGCTTTTCTATGTAATCTCTATAATTCATACATTTCTCTTTTTTTTCTTTAATGTTCTATTTTAGCAATATCTATCATTCAACATATTTCTTTTTTCATTTTTGCTTTTTTTTCTTTCTTTTTTTGTCTTGATCGATTGGATATGAATGATAAAATAGTGAAATTATTTATTATTGTATTTAATTATTCAATATCTATCTGATGATGATAATACTACAAGGAAAAAACCTCAAAGTATCATATATTTATGTTATTTTACATCCTTTCATATTTAGTTCGATTTTCTTGATTTATTTCATTTAGTGATGTATTGTAATACATTTTCATAATTATATAACTGTATAATAAACGATAAAATAAAGCATGATAATATTGTTCTAGTTTCTTTGTCATAGTAGAAGCGACTAGTATTAAACTTCATAGTTATTTTAGGACTAAGTCAGTAAAATGATTTGAGAACTTCTGATATCTCCTTAATATGTATATAGGCAAACGAAGAGAGAAGTGAGTCGTTATTTTGTCTTTTTTTCTTTCTCTCTCTGTCATTAATATTGGAGAAAAGTTGCACATGTTTCAGCCACTTATTATTCTTTTCTTATCACATACTTGCTATGCAAATCATGCTATTGTCCGAATTAATACGATTTTTATTTTACTTGCTATCTATCATCATACAAGATCTCCTCTCTTCTCTCTCCACACAACTACTCTCCATCGGTCATGAACGAGTGATCAACATTTTTTTCGAGTGTTGGCTTTGTCAATGGCGCATAATCCACATAGTATTGCGAATACAAATACATACTCCACACGCTTCACCGATTTGTGCCGTAGAAGAGGTATTTTTCTTCAATATTTCCATCTTTCACGATGAATAGATGTAAAATGAATAGAGCATTGTTGTGAAGAGTCACAAATTCATTTTTTGTATTAATAATATCTCTCGATATCCTAGTGAAATCCGATGACCGCTGCCTCCTCATATGAAGGGATGATATTACAGCAAAAGAAACACATATGAAAATGTACACACACATGGTTCTTCTTGAACTCTTCGTTACAGTGTTGTTGTTCAACAAGCCAGCTTCAGAATTAATTTAAATGCATAAAATAAAGGATATTTTTGATAGATCAATTTTATTATTACCACAAATGATGAATAAATATTTAAAAAATGAAGCAAAAAAAGAGTGAAGAATACATATTAAAAAAAAGATGAACGCGAAAAATATGTAAAAGAAATTCACATTCGCAATGACAAAGGTCACTCACCGGATAATTCTCAATGATTGATGGCCTTGAACGGTAGTCTCTGTTGATAAAGTATGCAATTGATTATTTGAAAGAAAAAAAACCGTTGAGCTGAGAAATAAAAAAAAGATATGAAATTAGAAGGCTCTGTTACACGTTATAATAAAGTCGCATGAGCAGAATTTTAATCGATCATGGCGCATATCAACACCATCAAGAAGAAGAGTAAGATAAAAAAAAACGAAAAAGAAAAAGAAAAAGCACAGATACAAGTCGCTCGATGACTTCGACCGTTCAGCACAATACAGATATCATCACCAATACCAATACACATTATATCAAAGAAAATCAATACTAAATTTATTTTATTGATGTCACTTGTGTGTATGTGTTTTGTTCTGTTAGGCTAGTTTATTCTTTTTTTCTCTAAATAATAATCTCACTTTTTAATGTAATGTTTTTTGAACTCAATTTGATTTGATTTTCATTTCTCTCTCTCTTCTCTTTCCTGTCTTGTTTTCGTTCTCTAGTTATCTACACGTGTGTACAGAGAGTGAATCGATATCTACATATTTTGTTTTTCATCGATAATAACTGTTTGATTTTGTACAAGGTCGAAGTTTTGTTCAATAAAAAAAATAAATAAAAATAAACTATCCAACATTTCTATGCTCTTGAAAGTTTGATTAAAATCGTAACTTTTACATAAATCCAATCAAGCTCATATATTATAGTAATAAAGGAAATAAATCATAAACGTCTTCGAAAAACCAAAACAAAACAGAAATTGATTTTTTTTTGAATTTTTCTATTTGATAAAAAAAAACAAGTTGATTCGTTCGATTTATGGTCATGTGGTGATTGAATGCACGAAAGCATGAAGCCAATCAATCTGATCACTAGAGTTGACCTCAATGACTTTTTTCTACTAAATTTATTCTTTGCGAATAACATGAAGCTTGCTTTCAACGTTTCCCATTCAATCTCTAAATCCGAATTTTAGTCATGAATAACATCATTCATATGAATTTTTAAAAAAAATGATCCGTTTTCTATTTCATCTACTAGCAGATGCCCAATCCGATTGAGCCGAAACTTTGCTTGACCATTGTAGAAGATGAAAATTTATGCATTCTATTGACACAGTTATTCTCTCGTTTTCATAGTCCATCCATCTAAATTGTGATGGAGTTGGATAAAAGTTGATGCGCATAGCATCAATAGGTCTTCCATTCTCAATGAATATCTTTATATATTGTTAATCTCGCCTCATTCGTTTTCATTTATCGTACAGAGCAATATACAACTAACTAATACAGAGTCCAAAGTCATCGTTTTAAAGTTGACAATAACCGATTACAGTCGAAAATTCATCTTTAGTAATATAAACAAACCCAAGAAATCTCCATTATGATCAATAACTATTAATTTCAAATCTCAAGTGATTCATTTATACTGATTCATATCATCAACAAGACTGATACCTATTGTACATGCTTCACACAGCTATCTCTTCGGTAGCGAAAACAATCGACACATCGTTTCTCTTATTCTCGTTCTCAACTATGTTAAAGCATAGGAGTGAAAAACAGAACAGATAAAAATAAACTCGTTATCACAGTACACAAATAAAATATATCATTCTTGCAATATGCAAGCCACCGTTCTAAACATTTAACACGCAATAATCCAATGTGTAAATGCCTAATACAAACGCCAACCCCAATAACAAAGAAATATAAAAACAACAATATAGCGACCTTGCACATTTCTTTTTTCCCCCGTCGTCTTTAGCGAGAAAAAGCAAACCCTACCTACCAATTAACGGATGAATAATCAGCCTGCACATATTCAGCGAGCGGAGCACGAAAAAAATCCATCACAAAAGGTATATATGAGCACACACATAATAAACTTAACGACAATCCCATAATAACACAAAACACAAACACAAACCTATCAACAGCAACACAACAACCTTCCACTCTGCCAAGTCAAAATCATGAATCTCAAGGTATTCGCTTTATTGTCCCTACTCACCGTCGCAACCGGCTGGTCAGCTCTCAGAAGTTTCGAGAGCGACGAAGAAAATGACGAATTTGCTGACCGACTTGCTCTTCGTCACCTTCTCAAGCTGCTGCTAGCCAACCGTACACACCGTTAACTTATGCCGCACTTCCTTCACCAATCCCTTCATCCTCAGCTTTCTATAAAAAACACGCACTACCTGAACACAATTTTGCTGAATAGAATTATTTGTCATATGATGTTTACTCGTACGTTCCACATCATTCTACCACTTCGATGCGAATCAAGGAGCTGAATAGAATCTTCTTCAATAGTATTCATTTGCGATAACTTATTTGTTCATACTTTCCACATCATTCTACCAGTTCAAAGCCAATCAAAGACATGAACAGAACGTTTATGAATAGTATTCATTTGTCATATGGTGTTTACTCATACGTTCAACATCATTCTACCAGTTCAAAGCCAATCAAAGACATGAACAGAACGTTAGTGAATACTATTCATTTGTCATATGATGTTTACTCATACGTTCAACATCATTCTGTCCCTTCGATACGAATCCAACACATGAATAGAATAATGGTGACTAGTAATCATCTTCTATATGATGTTTTCTAATAGTTTCAACATCATTCTACCACGTCGATCGGAATCAAACCGATGAATAGAATCTTGGTGCATACTATTCATTTCTCATATGATGTTTACTCATACGGTCAACATTATTCAACGACTTCGATGGGAATGAAATGGATGAAGAGAATCTTGTTGAATAGTATTCAAATGTCATGCCACATTTACCCATACGTTTAGCACCATTTTAACATTTCGAACGGAAGCAAGGAGATGAATGGGATTTTTGTGCCAACTATTCATTTCCTAAACGACATTTATTCATAGGTTCAACATGATTCTACGATTTCGAGGCGAATCAAAAAGCAGAAGAGAACTTTACTCATTCCTATTCATTTGTAATACGATGTTTCCTTATAGTCTCAACATCATTCTACCACTTCGACGCGAATCAAACAGATGAATACTACCTTACTGATTAGTATTCCTTTTTTCTATAATGTTTACTCATACGTTCAACATCATTCTACCACTTCGATGGGAATCAAAAAGATGAAGAGAACCTTACTGATTACTATTCATCTATCATATGATCTTTACTCATGGTGTCAACATCATTCTACAACTTCGATCCGAATCAAACAGATGAATACCACCTTACTGATTAGTATTCATTTTTCCTATAATGTTTACTCATACGTTCAACATCACTCTACCACTTCGATGCACATCAAAAAGATGAACAGAATGTTAATCAATAGTATTCACTTGTAATAAGAGGTTTACTAATAGGTTCAACAACATTCTACCACTCCGATACCAATAAAAAAGATGAATAGAACCTTACTAATCAGTATTCATTTGTCATATGATATTTACTCATACGTTCAACATCACTCTACTACTTCGATGCGAATCAAAAAGATGAATAGAACCTTCTTGATTAGTATTCATTTATCATAGGATGTTTTTCCATACATTGAACATTATTCAATACATTCGATGAGAATCACAGAGATGAATGGAATGTTCCTGGATAGTATTCATCTCTTACAGCAGCTTTACTCATAGCCTCAACTCCATTCTACCACTTCGATGCGAATGAAAGAAAAAAACGCAATTTTTGTGCGAACTATTCATTTCTCACACAACCACTAGTCATAGGTTCAACGTCATGCTACCACTTCAATACGAATCAAAAAGAAGAACAGAATCTTCCTCAACAGTATCCATTTCTGACACAATATTCGCTCATAGGCTCAACACCATTTCACCACGTCCTAGCGAATCAAACAGATCAATAGAATCTTTGTGGAAAGTATTCATTTCTCCCACGCTCTTTACTCATCGCTTGAACATCGTTCTACCACGTCGATGCGAATCAAAAGCATGAATCGAATCTTAATGAATAGTATTCATCTGTCAAACAATGTTTACTCATATGTTCAACGTCATTCTATCAGTTCGATGCTAACGAAAGGAAAGAATACAATGTTGGTGAATAGTTTTCATTGTTCATATGATGTTCACTCATACGTTCAACATCATTCAACCACTTCGATGCGAATGAAATACATTAATGGAACCTTACTGATTAGTATTCATTTATGATATGATGTTTCGTGACAGGTTCAACATCATTCTACGACTTCGATACGAAGGAAATAGATGAATAGAATGTTCCTGAGTAGTATTTATTTGTCATATGATGTCTATCCATAGGCTCAAGATCATTTTACCACTTCGATGCGAATGAAAGAGAAGAATACAATGTTGGTGAATAGTTTTCATTGGTCATATGATGTTCACTCATACGTTCAACATCATTCTACCACTTCAATGCGAATGAAATACATTAATGGAACCTTACTGATTAGTATTCATTTATCATATAATGTTTCCTTGCAGGTTCAACGTCCTTCTACGACTTCGATACGAAGGAAATAGATTAATAGAATGTTGCTGAGTAGTATTCATTTGTCAGATGAAGCTTCCTCTTAGATTCAATGTCGTTCGACCACCTCGATGGGAGTGAAATAGATAAAGAGAATTTTTGCCAATAATTTTTATTCTCATACAATGTTCTCATGGATTCAACATGATTCTGCCACTTCCAAGCGAACCGAACGGATGAATAGAATCTTATTGCATAGTAGTCATTTGTCATATCATGTTTACGCGTATGTTTAGCATCATTCTACCACTTCGATGCGCATGAAAAAGATGAATGCAATGTTGGTGAATAGTATTCACTTGTCATATCATGTTTATTCATACGTTCAACATCATTCTACCCATTCGATGCGAATGAAAGAGATGAATAGAATCTTTTTGAACAGTATTCATTTGTCATATGGTCTTTATTCATAGGTTGAACATGAT